>FIZT01028276.1:0-23635 GCA_900065295.1 Paracoccus marginatus | reverse complement strand
AAAAACTGATTTTTTGAAAGGTCCCACCCCCTCCTGAGCCACGCTCACCCCCCAGTAGTGGGGACTTTTGGTATTTTGGTTAGGGAGGTCATCCACACATTTTAAAAAAAAGTCCCCTTTGTTAGGATTTTTTCCGGTAGTCCATGCATAAAATGTCTAAATCTACTGAGCTAAGTTAGGTAATACGTAGGTACCTATCTCCTTGGAAAAAAATCGGAGGAAAAATTTTAAATAATGCTATTTCCATAATTATTTTTTTAAAAAAAGTGCAATTTAACTTCAATTTCTGAACTTGGAGCCGTATGATCGTTTTAAAAGTCCAAATCTAGGTGATTTGATTTTCTGACCGCAAATACATATGTGATGGGTGTTTCTTTTCGAATAGCTTTCGTGCTTACTCAAATTTTAATCACGCGATTCGAGTTCATTAATTCGCTTGCCATTCGAAGAAATACATAAACTTTTCATCTAACTGTTTAGTTTGTGTACGTTTTTGTTATAAAATAGTCACTCGATGTAGGTACCCAATGATACATTATAAAATATTCAAACATTTACATAGATAGATAGATAACTACCCTGGGGAAAAAGTCTGTAAACTTTGAAATTCAAGTTTTGTTTGGAAAGTTGGACGAGTAAGGTCGAGTAAGGTGTTTTATGAATCCGCGAATGTATTTAAATAGTGTAAAAATTTTATGAATTTGTATATTTTGAACGTGTAGGTGAATTTGAGGGGCGACAAAATGCATGCATTCGCGATTTCTTATAATAAATGGTAATTTCTATTCGGGTGTGCTTACCTAACTTGTACATTTTTGTTGATAAACGTACACCGAGTTACTACATATTTTCTGGCATGAGGAGAAATATAATGAAAACGTTTTTCCAAGATTCCTTGTAAGTTGATTAAAAAGTGATTTCGAAATACGTTTTCAAGTTGGCGTTTATTTTGAATAATACATGAACAAGTAGACGGTTGTTAAGCTAGGGTATTTTTCAACATCGAAAAATATAACTACGTGTACCCACAGAATCCGCTATACAGCGTTTTCGAGTGTTAGAGGCGGGTAGAATTAGCTCGTTGAATTTTTCATTTAGTTCGAATCTCGGAAAATTTGACAAATAATTCACGAGACTATGTACTTATGAACCTGTATGTTTCGTATTTGTAAATCAGTATACGTTTACTTTTCGCAGGAAAGGTGGTCGAAAAGTCGCTGTCGTGAGAAACAGAATTCCAAGTCGCCTTCGGAAAAAGACTTCTACGACGGCGGTGATGGAATCTGCGAAGAATTCCAATCTGTGAGCGACGACTCGCCGAACAAAACGCGAAAAGGATATCAGTATGAGGTCGGATACAGTACCGATTACGCCGCTGATAATTCATCCGATCATAGCAGTTCCGCTACGCCTTATTCGCAGTCTCCGTTCCACCGGGCAATACAAAAAACAACGTCTTCCTTATCGCAAAGATTGGGTGAGTACGATATAGCAGTCTATGTACTATTTCACGCCGAATTAATTCATTGAAATGTTTGCTCGAATTTTACGACAACGCAATAAAGTGGCCGTCGCCTCGGCTCGTCTCCCGGTCTCCAATCGTGTATTCTATATTCTTTAACAAAAGTAAAATAACGAAATCGAAATAAAAGTGCCCCCCAGTGTTGTGTATCCTGAACAACCCAAATATTTGGACGAAAATATACCTCGATTTAATGGCATAAATAAACGAAAAATACGTCAACGACGACGGTGAGCTGTATTCGCGTGCACGTTGCGTAATTTACGAGCGAATTTCTGCTCCGGTGTCAAAATTGCCACCGTTTTCCGCATCTTCGAATTCGAATACACGCGTTTTTTGACGTTTTGTCACTTTTCAAACGAGAAGTAGATTTCATCGAAATTGGCTACGGCGACGCGAAAGAAACGCTGAAACGAAAACTGCGAACAGTTTCGAATGAAGAAATTGGCCAATGTATAGTAAATGCGAAAATTTTATCTATTCAAGCTCATGATAAATATTTCTTTTTTTCCGGGATTCCCATTGAAAATAAAACATCTTCAAAGTTGCGGTTGTAAGTTTTAATTAAAGCTTCAACTTGTTGAATCAGCAGATTCGTATCTATCCGATTCAAGAAATGACCCTTACCCTTCATTAATCTCGCCATCTATTTTGAAAACGAATGAATAGAAAATCGCTGGAAAATTAGCATAAAAATGATACCTATAAATTATGCTGCCAATTTCTTACGTCGATTTTGGACACCTCTTTAGATTCATTTTTCACTTCATCCATCTTCCTTCGGACAGATAGAAAGTTCTACAGGTAAAATGAAGCACTTAAAATGTCAAAACGTCAATGAAATCTATTTAACGCGTTTAAAAGCTCAAAAACACCGATTTCAATTGTCTATCGAGCTTCCGAAGCTTGACGGCGCTTTGTACAACTTTTCATCGATAGCTCATTTTTTCCCCTTCGATTTCGCCCTGTTTTTGGCACGATTTGATGTACCTGCGTATCTGAAGGCGAAATTCGATTATGGCACGTTCACGAGCGCCTGCTGTGTGTTTCGAGTACGTTCGTCGTCTCTCATCTTCTGACGATGCTGCAACCTAATATACACGAAGGTAAATAATCTCGCGCGCCATAAACGTGGCATAATTTTTTCATCTCTGAATCTCAAAGCATATGCGAACCAATTTACACTTATATGGTTTATTTTGCAATATTAGATGAAAAACCATGTTCTACGATCCAAACTTCGCATTATTTACGCGAGTGTATTCAGTGTTTGAAAGGTAAATATTGAAGTATGTAATATGTATTACAGTCTTCCTATGTGGAAAAAATTTCACGTACATTTTTTCGTAGGTATTCGTAAGACTTTGTAGCTTTGTCAGTCGTCGCTCAGCTTTGCCTTCAAACGAAGGAAATTACCCATAATTTTGCGAGCTACGTTCAAAATTGAATAACTTGCCCCTTCAATCTTGACAGTCGGCATCTCGGCGAACCAATTTTACTCAGTGTGGTTCGACTTTGAGTTGCTGGAATGTTGAACGAAATGCGACGAGCAGAAATATTTAGATCTTTTCTCATTTCCCCTTCAAAATCCCAAATAGGCCAACTATCATGATTGGCTGTACCTAGATTCATCTATCCGGAGTCAAATCGTGTATTTTGGGTTGCTAAATTATCGAATACAAGGCTATGTACTCGGATAGAAACTCTCTGTATGATTGAACAATTTATTATTAGAATTCGATTAGATTGATTGGCTCGTTTTGATGGAAATCTACGTGGAAAAATAGTTTTAATAGTCATATTAAATGATGCCTAGGTATTACGTCAATGCAAAAATGACGAATTCATTTTTTTTAAATCGTGTATTTTGGGTTACTACAGTATCGAATGGAAGCTGTGTATTCCAAGTGAAATAGTCTGCGTGAAGTTGAAGGATTTATAAAAATAAAACTCGATTAGATTGATATGCTCATTTTGGTAGATAATCTGCGTAGGGGAAATTTAATGTTGTCATGCAATGGTACTACATGACACATCTATATATATATATATTTTTTTTTAATCCAGGTGTATGATATTCTAAAAAAAAATGACCTGAAAGTCATCCTACGTTTTCTTTGATATTTTAGGTATAATTCATTCAGCCGAAATGAATCAATCAGGAAATGACATATCGTCAAAAATAAAATTCGAGGATTGTCGTAATGGAGATAATCACGAGGAGGAGATGAAAGACGTAATTGAACCTTCGTGCACTGAAAGCTATTCATATCAAAATAAAGTAAGCGAAATATTCACTTGAATTATGCAATTTTATAAAGAGCTTCATTTTAAAGATTTTTTTTTTTGAGAATCCAGGGTAGTTTTCAAATGCTGTTCCTTGCTTCTCCACCAATTTTTTTTTGAAAAAAATTTGGTGGGGTGGGGGAGTCATTTAGCCCCAGGTGAAATTAAACAGAAAATTTTAAGTTGGAATGTGTGATGATTTTTTTCAACCTCACTCCCGGAGGCTAAAGCCCTGATATAAATACAAAATCAAAATTATGAAAAATGAACGAAGTGAAGTGAAATTCGGATGGAGCCTTATGAACAAGTATTCAAAAATGAATTTAATCAGGGAAGAAAATTTTCGATCAAAATTGGTCTCTATTTAAGAGCGAAAATAGGGGAATCGTTTTTTTTTTTGTTGAAAAATTGAGCTAACATCCTTGACAAAAATTTTAAAAAATTCTATGAGCGGTTTAAAACGGTCTGGAAAAAAAATTGTGCAATTTTTGTGCTTGAAAAAATCTGAAAAAATTTTGCGAGAAAATGTTTCGAAAGATTTCAAGAATTCCTTTTTTTTAAATTGGGGAATTCAAATCTAATTTTATTTTTTAAAAAGTTAAAAAATAAAAATAAGGCTTGAATAATTTTGAAATGGGCGATTTCTTCAGGTCAGGTTAGGTTAGAACCAATCTGGATGAGGACTGATTTTAATTAACTCTGCTTTTGTCATTGCGTTTTCTCAGATTTCATTTGTAATAAAAATTAGTAAAATTGGCGGAATAATGATGTCGCAAAAAGTGCTTGTTCGGCGATGTAAAAATGAAAAACCCCAGATAAAAATTATGAACCCTGGTGTGTAAAAATAGTAAATACGTGAAAGAGCATGAAAGTTATACTTTTTGTTCGGGAAGGTTTTTGTCGCAGTGTCGAGGTGAACAGTCGTATCGTGTAATAGTCAGCATTAATAATATGCTGCGAAAAGTGCTTTGAAAAAACACCACAATGAAATGAAAAGCGACCCTTTTATGCATAAAATTCCTTGTCATAGTCGTTTTTAAATAGTTTCGGTAGCCGTGGGTAGTCTTATTTGGTGTAACTTTAATTACACCTGAGAATGAGTCTAATTTCGTTCTAAAATATTTTATTAGCTAAAATTGATTACATTAAAAATAATATTACACCGGGCGTATGGCAAAGTTGGCTTCGTTACAACCTACTTGACGAAAAGACATGCCAGTCAAGTTGTGTCTGTGAAAGGAAATGAAAAGTATGGCTTCGGGACCTTCTATATTATAGAGAAATCTCTCCTTGCTGGTGGTTCGATTTTTGCCCCCGTATATGTAAAGTATGGACCAATAATCGGTGTAATCGGGGTTCGAGCCGTGATAACGGAAGGTAATATCACCGGTTAGACGAGCCCTTTGGACTACGATATTCTTGAATTTTTCCGAATAAATAGATTCGTTATTCTTATAAATATAATGTTTGAATTCGTAAATGGTCACCCCGCATCCCATTCTATTATAAAAAGTCATCGTACCGTTTTCCAAATCGCCATTTTCGGTTTCATCCCATGATTTCAGAGTGAACGCGGTCTTGCGAGATTTTTGATAGAGTCGGAATGGCGCGTGGGTCCGGTTGGCCCATTTCTTCGATCCGTTGTTTTTCACCGAAATATGGATTCTGGATTTGTTCAAGACGAGTTTTGTCGTACGGGGTGCGGTGATTCGTTTCTGTTTTCCGGCTGCTTTGCCCGCCGGTTTGGCTGCTTCATTGATAAGCACGAACGGTACTCCGATTATTAAGACCCATAAGTAAACGAGCATATTTTTTGGATTATAAAATGACTTGGAAACATTTCTTTAGACGACGACGATGATGTGTGAGGAACTTGGGTTTCGACTCGGATTTACATTCGAATTCTACGAACGATTTGAAATGATAAGATAAGGAGAGAATGTTTGATTTGGCATCATTACGGTATTCGAATCGAGTCTGAGTTTACTCGTTGGGTTCGGGGTGGCACCGAAAATAATATGATTTTGATATTTCATTTGTTTGGAAGCAGTTTTAAATTTTGAACATTTTTTTTTTTTTTTGAACAGGTTTCGCGTTATAAATTTTTTTATTGACGTGAAACCTCATTTCCTCGTTCTTTTTCTGATTTTCTCAATTTTTTCATCAATTTTTGCGAAATTTTGTGCAAAAAAAAAATGAAAAAATAAGAATAGGAATGTGAAGTTTTTTCTGGTCCTATTGTCTTTTCCTGATAAATACAAGAGCATAGAATTTTTTACAAAAATAATTTATTTGAATTTTGTTTCTGTAATTAATTTTCAATTTTATCAGTTAGATAATTACATCGAAATGTAAATTTGATAATTTGAAATCATTATAAATGAAAAATTCAAAGCAACTATAATTTTAATGGCGATACAAACAGATATGCGCTTGGGTACTTACTTACCTTTTGAATGAATGAAATGAAGATTAAAAAAAGAAAAAACGAAATTCAAAGTAATATTCTCACCACTGAAATATTTTATTCAAATTTTTTAAATTACGACAAAGTTCATGTTGTTTAAAAAAAATAAAATAAAAGCGGTGATGGTAAAATTTTCATTTTGATTCGTTTTCATTAAAATGTTGAGATTCTTGTCCTAAAAGTCGGTCTCTGTGTTTTCCTTTCGTTTCTGTGTAGGTGTACCGGAGATTTCAAAATCATTCTCTCTGTTGGTATTTTTAAAACTTGCTATTAAGCCTCTACTTACGACAAGGTAGGTATTTGAAAAACTCGGCGAAATCCCCTGTGATATTAAATTTTTTAGATTTTTTAATCCTCGAGATGAATATAATTTTCAAAATTTACATAATTGAAGTAAAAATTTCCAGGATAGAATAAATATTCAATCAAAGTTTTACTTACAAATTTATGTACAGCGTAGAACACTCTAATATTTAATTTCAATTTTTTTCGCCTCTTCAAACAAACAACATTAAAATGGCGAAGTATTCGAAAAATTAAACCTCGATCACAGAAAAGGGCAATTCTAATCCGGCAGCCATTTTAAATCTACAAGTGCGACGATAATTCAACAAACTTACCATCAATATGCCTTTACTTTCTTCGTTGAAACTGGCAAAAATATTTCGATTTTCGAAAGTGTAATTTTTACCATTAAATTCGTACAACAGATCCCATTTATCTTTAAAGCGAGGGTTCTCAAACTGATACGAGATTGGTATATCTTGAGACAGTTGTCGAGCTCTGAATAGCAAAGACTTGAATATTTCCTCGTACAAGGTTTGATTGCCGTCCATTATCGAATGAGAAAGGTAATAAACGTGCACAGGCTGGATATTATTGTTGTAAATGGATAAAGTGCCTGTTCTCAGCTGCGGCAATTCGGTAGGCCATTGATGCGAGATGGTTTTTTCGTACCAGATAGCTGCTGGAGTGTTGTACGGTCGAGAGGCGTTTGTCAGGCAGATAAACAATAACAAAAACAAGCGTATATAACTACGTAATTTGAACACTGTGTGAATATTGACATTGACTTTGAAGAACATCTTTTCGAATACTACATAACTAATCAAACAGGCGATATTTTCGAGCCTCACGCGATAGAAAAGTTTTGATAAGATGAGAGTTGCCTGGGGTGACTACGTAGGTAGAAGTGGGGTGGTGGGTTTTTCTGTAAAGGTTTTGGAAGTTTTTTTCAAAGCAACGTTGTGGTTGTGTTTCGAAAATTTGTTAAATTCCTGGTCATTGCAGTAGACGTATGTATTTTTTTTTCTAATGAAATCAACGTCTGAAAAAAATTTTTTTTTTTCAATTATCAATTTTTGTGAACCGTAATTTTTTTTAAATGGTGAATTTTTGCACCTGTACTTCGAAGAAAAATATTTTCGATTCAAAGTGGATTCCTTGTAGAGGAAACATAAGAAAAAATCGTTTTTTTGAAAATTTGAGTATCCACCCTCTCTGAATTTTTTTTCAAGTAGTGATGGTTCAGAAAACGTAAAAAAAAGATTTGACGGTCTGAAAATGTGGCCCCATGCTCATTTCAGACAAATCCAAAGTCGTTTTAGCTATCGAAATTAATCTGTAATTTTCATGCTACAAATTGCATCCAACAGGGACTAAATGACCCCCTTACTGCACCAGAGGGTTACCAAATTGTCTTTTTTTAAATTTCGAGTTCATCTTCTAGATTTGAGTACCTATACTAAAATGCATTTTTTCATCCTATAGGTGGACGAATTTCGAGAGAGCGACAAAGAAGAATCGGGCGTCAGTCGAGAAACAGCTCTTCGACAATTTTCATTCTTCCAACTCAGAATTCATCTAAAATGCGGTAAAGATTTGGTGGCGAAAGATAAAAGCGGTAGGTAATGCGAATTAGTTTTCAATAGTTTTCAATAAAAATAGAAAATACGCTTTCAATTTCATTACGTCGTTTTAATCCAATCATACTAAGTTCGCTAAAAAAATTGAATTACATTTGACGTTTTAATGCGTGCCTATCTGCCTACTAATGGTTTTAGGAAAAAAATCATCCTTCAAATCACTCAAATGTAAAAAAAAATGGTACCTATCTGCCTTGCTGATTCACCTATATACCGGAGGGAATCGAGCAATTTTTCTTCAATTTCAGAAAATATTTCTCGTATCGATGAAATTTGTATCGTATTCGCTAATCAAGGTCAAACTATCATGAACTCTGAATACTAATCTTCATATGAAAAGACTCGCAATTAAATCCCTCGAGTATAGAGCTTCGAACGAAAACAAAAAGCAACTAGAAAGAAAAAAAAAATACGAACATTCTAGTAAACGAGCCAGTCTGAGGAATTCTGTTCGTCGCTGCTCGTTTTGAATAAATTATTCTCCTAAGCTAGTTGTATAAAAATACTTTGCGGATTAGGCGTGAATTTTTCTTACACTTTTTCTAACGTAAACGAGCGTTCGTTTAATAAAGATTTCTTTTGGGTGAATTTTTCGCAGGTACCAGTGATCCGTATGTTAAATTTAAAATTAATGGAAAACTAGTCTACAAGTCTAAAACTATTTATAGAGATTTGAACCCTTGGTGGGATGAAAGTTTCACGTTAGCTATTGAAGATCCTTTTTTACCTGTTCAGATTAAGGTAACGTTGGCTCGTTTATCATTTTTTCAAAGATATGTGCATAATTTGACTGTGTAATCATTTTTCCAGGTGTTTGACTACGATTGGGGTCTTCAAGACGATTTCATTGGTGCTTGTTATTTGGACATTACTCAGTTGGATTTTGGAAAGTAAGCGAATTGTGGTTTCATAAAATATATCGTATTTTTGGTGGGAATAATTTTCGTGATTTTTAGAGAGGGAACAAACTCATTTTGAATTCCACCCCCCTCTCAAATTATTGTACCAAAAGAAAATTAAGAAAATAGAAAATGCTTATTTCTATGAGAATTCGTCGGTAATTTCGCTCCAAAAAAAAATATGTATTTATTATTTGTAATAAACTCGCATTTGTAGGATTTCCTAGAACGAAGTAGCCCAATTATCCAAGATTGCCACAAATAATCTTGAAAATGTCTAAACTTACTTTTTTGATTGAAAAAAAATCCTCGAACAAAACATTGCGCCGTTATCGTAAAAAATATGAGAAAAATAATAAACGAAGACGACTCTGATAGCAGCTAAAAACTCAACTCTAGATTACTACCGTGTAGTACCTACCTACCTATTTTTTTCCACTCGTTATGTTGCAGTAAGGGGGGGGGGATATTGTTCTAACCCAATTTCTGCGGTAAACTTTCAAAGAAAAATAATATGGAAAAGTTTAGGCTGAACCCTGAGGGTCTTGTAGGAAAAAATAATTAAATCGTATATACGATATTCGTAGGCCTCACGAATTAACGTTACCATTAGAAGACAACAAAGGAACTGAAAATTTAGGCGAAGTATTGCTCACGGCGACTTTATGGCCACGCTCGCAACAAGATAAAGAGCAAGTGAGTTTGAGACGTTGTGTAAAATTAATCATGTTTTATATTCCATCCAATAATGGAGTGCCTTTTAGTTTTATCAAAGAAACAACAAGTCTCAAGATTCTAATAAGAGACTCAAAAGTCAAATATGGAGTTCGGTTGTGACGATTGTTCTAATCAAAGGGACGAATTTAGTATCTATGGATTCGGATGGATACAGCGATCCTTATGTTAAATTCAGGTAAATAATTTAATTTTAAATTAAGGTTGAAAAAGTTACAGAATTGCCTATGTTTGTATTTTTTTTTTTTTTTTTTTTCAGATTAGGTAACGAAAAATATAAAAGCAAAGTCGCGTATAAAACGTTAAATCCAAAATGGCTGGAGCAGTTCGATTTGCATTTATATGAAGATCAATCTCAAGAACTAGAAATTACAGTCTGGGATAAGGACTGGACAACGGATGATTTTATGGGAAAGTACGTAAAATTCTATCGATTTCTAGTTCACCTATGCTAGAAGGATGATTTATCGGACGTAATAAATATTACTATACAGATGTTCGGTCACATTGAACGAGTTAGAACGTGAGAAAACGCACAAAATTACTAAAGAATTAGAAGAAGGTTGCGGTACGATTTCATTACTGTTGACTATCAGTGGAACGACTGCTTCGGAAACCATATCTGATCTCACAACTTACGAAGGCAATCCTAAAGAGAGGGATAGTATCGAAAAACGATACGTAAGTGAAAATAGCTCCTGAAACGGGTAGTCAGAGTGGAAATTAATTTCTTTTTTTTTCACAGGCTGTTTCTAGAACATTCCATAATTTGAGGGACGTAGGCCATTTGACTGTGAAGGTATATAAAGCTCAAGGATTAGCATCGGCCGACATTTGCGGCAAATCTGATCCATTTTGTGTGATAGAACTTATCAATGCGAGATTACAAACTCAGACTGAATATAAAACATTGACGCCGTCTTGGCAGAAAATTTTCACTTTGTATGATCAACCTTTTTAAAATTTTTTTAAAAAATAATTTCTATCGACTTAAATAACACATTTGCGTTTTTAGTCAAGTTAAAGATATCCACTCAGTGTTAGAAGTAACCGTCTACGACGAAGACAAAGATCACAAAGTGGAGTTCCTCGGTAAAATAGCCATTCCTTTACTCAGAATACGTAACAACGAGAAAAGATGGTACGCTTTGAAGGACAAAAAACTGAGAGGAAGAGCGAAAGGAAATTCGCCGCAGATCTTACTAGAAATGAGTATCGTTTGGAATACGGTAATTTATTATTACATATTTTTACTCTGAATTTCAAAATTTTTAATATTTTTTTGGTAATTATTTGTACTGTAGATCAGAGCTTGTATACGTACTCTGAACCCGAAAGAGGAGAAATATATGCAAAGTGAGATAAAATTCAAAAGACAGATTTTTGTTCGCAATGTGATGCGTTTGAAAAATATAATCATGTATTTTATCGAATTTAGTAAATTCATTCAGTAAGTTACTTCATCGATATTTTGTATAAAAAATTGTAGAACTTCGTTTGACCATTAATTCTCAATTTTTAGGAGCTGTTTTGAATGGGAATCTACGTTACAAAGTATCATTGCTCTTATTTTATTCATTCTGCTGTGTCACTACTTCGAACCTTACATGGCACCTATTGCTCTGTTACTTGTGTTTTTCGCTTGTTATATTGTACGTATATTTTTTTGAATTTTTTGAATTTTTTTGTTTCGAATCGGAAAATTATATTTTTTTGATATTCGTTCACAGGTACAAAAATTAACCGGATCTTCGTGTGGTTGGAATTCAGCTATTGACGATGACGAAGATATTGCTGACGATGACGACGACGATGACGATAAAGACAAAGTACGTAATAAGCTACCACCAACTTTGCTGAATTTTGTATCTTTGATTTTTTTTTCCAATAACGATGGTAATATTTGTAAAACTGTTTCTTTTGATAATTTCTAGGAAGAGAAAAGAAGTTTGAAAGAGCGTTTGCAAGCTATTCAGGAAGTTACACAAACTGTTCAGAATTCAATTGGATATATCGCATCGTTATGTGAAAGTGTCAAAAAGTAATTGCAATGGTTTTTTGTTCGTCAACTAATCGATATCGTGACCGCGTTATACGAAATTTAATAATCAAAGTTGACTTCAATTTTTTTTCTTTTTTTTGCAGCACGTTCAATTTTACTGTTCCATTTTTAACGTATTTAGCTATCGGATCGTTGATAACGATAACGGTGGTGTTATATTTTATCCCTGTACGATACCTGATTATGATTTGGGGTATAAATAAATTCTCGAGGAAGCTGCTCAGGCCGGATACAGTTCCTAATAACGAATTACTTGATTTTCTATCCAGAGTTCCCGATGATGAAGATTTGGTAAGATTTTTTTTTTTTGTTTTAAATACCATTTTGATTTTGATTTTGTAATTGGGTATGTGTATATTGGTTATATAGATCTCGTATCGTGAACTGAAATCTCAACCTACTACGGATACCGAAAGAAGATCTCGTAAAAAACCCAAAACGTCCTAATACGGTTGTTTTTAATTTTTATTTATTATTTTTCATTGTTATGTAGTTTGACGGTTTAGTTTTTAATTTGTTAAGTTTACCTCGTTTATGTTGGTTTTTTTTCTTGGAAGTACCTATCTAATTTATTTTCGTTCATTTTCCATATTGCTCCTTAATAACCCATTATAGTGGTTGTTCTAAGTTATAGATTTTTTTTCTCTTTTTTCATTTATTATATTTTAATCATATTTTTGTCTTTTTTCCTACATTCCAGTAGAGTTTGAGCGTTTTAAAATTTTTATGAGCTTACTTAAATTTTGTGATATTAATTAAATAATATTTTTTCAAATCATGTGTTTAATAATTCTCCATAAAAGACCAGCATTAGTTTTACATGGAAAAATTTGTTTGCGATGTGTCATCTCTTCTCTTGGATACGAAAAAAAGTGAAGAGGGTCGATAACCAACTTAGAAGCGTTTTATTTTGAAGTAAGTAACGTTGTTAATCATTAACAAATAACTCGAGTGTAAAAAAAAAATCGCATAATATGTATTTAATGGTTTTCTTTCATCTTTACGACACTAAAGCTTTATTGAATAGTCATTCGGACTAATTTTATTAACAAAAAAATTACTTCATCTCACGATACCGTTACTAGGAATTCGATTCAGTTTCGTCATGCATTCTACACGGACAGCAAAACATCAAAATAAAGCATTCGATCTTGAATGAACGAAGTTTACAATCTGGTATCCATCTCCGAAGAAGAAATAATACATTTTGCACTGCCCGATGATACGGAGAATATTCCGGTCGCGTCAGTCTTCCCATTTTTAAAGGAGCTTTTGTCGTCCGTAATTATTAAAACTGTATGGAATACTTTTCTGTACAGAGCATACTTCAATAATTCACTCCTGATTTCTCTTTCGTTCACGCATCGAACCAAAAAAATAACGACTCCTTGATTAGATACGAGGATTGTAAAAATAACATGTCCCAGAAGTCGAGTCTCCCCTAGCCATAGCCAAGGAAATGCTATGCACCAGAATAATCCGAAAACTTGGACCAGTGACATGACGTACTTTTTCTGAAATTAAAAATGAATTATTTTCTCGATTTTCTACGAGTAAAATGTACTGCCTTTGGATAGGTACCTTTCTTGCTGTTAAACTCTTGATTTTATTTTTGCATACTACGTTGATGAACATTATGGTAAAAAATATAATATTGCAAATCATGATCAAAGCGCAAGGTAGCAGGTACAATAGCGCGTTATGTTTGAAATAAATACCACATTCGCTTCTTTCTGTGTAGTCTGTCATTAGTACACCAACAAAGCTAGCGAAAAAAGGGAATCCTGAAACAAATTTCTTGGTATGTACTTACAAGGATTAAAATAAATTAATAAAAACGAATCACTCACCCCAGGAAATGATTTTACTCCAGCGATAAAAAACTGTTTTTCTTTTATCGAAAACATCGACGAATAATTTCCTCCACATGTTTATGCCGTCTGCAGCTGTCCAGAGAAGAGATGATGATGCTCCGTAGTGGATCGAAAAATTTAAAAGCCAACAGGGAATTATTTCATAGGAGAAATTATAAGTTAGAAAAGAAAAATGTAAAAGTAATAAGGATAAGCAACAATTGATCAGTATCTTCGAGGAAATTTTTTTTCTACGAGCTCTACAAATAGAAAAAAAAAAATGAAAACTCTAGTGTTTAATGTCATACAGTGGTCAAATTTGAATAAAAATATTTATACTCGCCTTTTGTGTCGATATATAATTATCGTAACAATCAAACAAGGAATCGTCGCTACAGAACCCAAAACACTGATGATTGTCAAAAATTCTCCGTCGTCCTCGGAAAATGCATACGGATCCATAACGACAGAAAAAGCTGATAAATGATTGCTCGTGCAAGTAAGGTATTTTTCATTTTTGACAGTTTCTACTCCTCGGATTTCCCAGTCGTAAGCTAAAAATAACCACTGCGTGAGTAGGCATAGTAATTAGGCAAGGATATTTTTTTGAATTTCCAACTGGTATTCAGGCAGGGAAATAGAAATTCACTTTGGTTATTCCAAAACATGCAACGCCATTTTGCTCTTGGTCGCTCTAACTGTTTTCTATCGATTCTGAACTCCAAAGCAGCTGTACCGATTGTAATTTCTTCTTGCGAAGTGGTTTTTACGATGATAAAAGGTCCATGTTTCAGCTGCTGTCCATTTTTTGTAATCGTATGGAAACTCGAATGACTATAGTGTTTCAATAATGCAATTTTAAATTGTATCGACTCGGATTCCATGTGGTTAACTATTTCACGAGGCAATCTGATATCAATTTCCTGCAACCGAAACTGTAATCAATAGGTAGAAATATATCTAGACAGATCTACACATTCAATATTATGACATTATTTAACCCGGAATTAGAGTTGTTGGGTGCCTACCTGTTAACTTCGGTTTAAAATCAATTTAATCGAATTAGTCATGAAGATATAAACGTATATACTCAGTTATAAAGGAAAAAATCAGAATAGGTATGTGTAATATGGTGCTAAATTTCAATTTCACACTATCTGACTAAATATTTATCTCATCTGAAGAAGTTTTCACGGGTAGTTATTTACGTACTTCAAATTTAAAAGAAAAAGATAAGCGAATGTGACCTAATGGCGGCATTAAAAAAACGAATCCAACTCGAGTATCATCCAAGTTTGTGATAGATACTTACGTCGTCGTTGTTTTGTTCTTTGAATGACCAAACAGTGTCAGTATCACTTCTCTCAGTCGTTACTGTAAAAATCAACAACAGCTCAGTATGTTAAACAAAATGTAGGACGGTGAAGACGTTGAAATTATAATAAAAAATCAAAATTTACTTGGTACCAAAACAGCGAAACTCATATCATCCACTATCCTTTGCGTTGTATGAGATACATTATCAATCAACGAGTAAATTTGATTCAGTATTTCGGTGTCATTTTTCACTTGAGAGATAATTTGCAGAGATTTCTGCAATTTTCTCTGCGAAAATGTAATTTTCAAGCATACATTAGTGTGTTGAATATACCTATATCTACGTATGAAAAATCCTTCAATGAAATTAAACACACTTCGGCGGCCTGGTAACCACAGCAGTCATCATCTGTAGTGGTTGGTTCATTTTCATGTTGGGTCAGCAATAAGGAAACAGGTTCTTCTTGAACATTCCCATTTTCCACTTCTGGAACGATAATCACTGACGAACTTTTATCTTGACCATTTCTTGGCACGTGTAAACTTTGTTCACCGAGGCGCGGATGAAAGGATATTACTGCTTTCTTTGAGTTACTTGAAATGTCTATAATTGGGGATGAAAAATAGTATGAAATCGATTTGTAAGTAAAGGAAAAACATGGGACTCCACGATGAAATTGAAATGAACAGGTAGGTAAGATGCTAGGTAGGTAGTCGGTACAATACCTGTGAGAAATTTTCGATGGATTTCACAACCATGTCGATAATTCAGATATAGTAATTCATATTTACGGTTAACCTTTCCTCAATTTATCATCCAATTAAGTAGATTATAAGATTTCCTACTATGATGTTGATAATAATATTGAAGGTAATAATTCTCAAGTTCATGTTTTTCAACACTTACGATTCGATAATTAAATTTTAGTTCCGTTTTTTTCAAAACACACTGAAGGCACTGTTCAAAAAATGTTTCCAGCTTTTATTTTCATTTTTAAAACCTACTCACTTTTTGAGGTACCTACACTTGAATATAACAAAACAATGATCAGTTTACCTGGTGGACCTCCAATCTTCACCCACGAACAATCGCACAATTCAATTATCACAAATACAACCAATAAACATTGCGAGAACATCGCACAAAACGTCCAGATGCATCGAGTACGTGAAAAAATTGCATGCCTTTAGTTATGTTTTAAATTTACGAGTATTTATGACAGTAAACGTGCTTTAAAAATGTATTCAAAAACACAAAATTTATGACCGCATAAAGTTCTAAGAATAAACGCGACACAACGCACTTCATAGCTGAAACTAATTTATCCGTCTCCAAAAGTCACTGCTGCTGCTGTACATCTCGCGACCCGAGCAAGGATACATGGCGATTTTTTTGTCAATTCTTCCGAGTCCGAATGAAAGAAACGCCTTCGAATGAATTTTCTTATTAATGCTTCATGCGAAAATAAAGTATATTTTTTCTACCGAGCACAACGACACGCTTTGATTGCCACTGACGACGTGATTCACACTACTCATTCTTAGAATATGCGTACATAAAGGATTGAAAAATTTTAAATTTTTACTCTCACAGCCCATAAACGAATATCGCTGTGGACGGTGAGTACTTTTGTTGAAGATAATGAACATTTTTCAAATACTTTGAGTGATTTATTTGCGAATATGACTGTTTCTGAAGTACTTGAAAGCAAATGCACCTAGTTGTAATGGGACTGATAAAA
This sequence comes from Paracoccus marginatus, assembly GCA_900065295.1. Classification (NCBI taxonomy): domain Eukaryota; kingdom Metazoa; phylum Arthropoda; class Insecta; order Hemiptera; family Pseudococcidae; genus Paracoccus; species Paracoccus marginatus. Next base: position 6,827 of record FIZT01028276.1, on the reverse strand, counting down.
CAGATAATGTCGATTCTTAGTTAGGTACCAATAATTACTTAATTTGCAGGGTTGAAGTGTTGTGAAAAAAATTTGGTTTCTTCATTTGATGCAATGTTTTCATTCTATTGTTGGTAGATTATTTATTTTTATTTAAGTATTTTTTTTAAAATTAATTCTTGCAGAATTCAGCGATTAATTTTCGATTTTCTCATTTTCACGCTGCCTTCATTGTTGAATGATTAGGCAACTCATAAGACTGAAATTTCAAAAAAATGTTTGGCAACAAATTGGCAACGTAGCTTTTGAAGTTATGCGTACAATGAGTTTCATTCCAGCAACACGTGCTATGTCGGATTTATTTTTTCGCTCTGACTTTATGAAAAATGTGTTATTTATGGACGAAGTTAATTAGTATTAGTGCAAATTAATTTAGAAATTACTATCGTCGTCATACGTTTCGTGTAGTATTACCAAACCGTGGTATCTGTGTATTGTGTTCACCTTTGCAAGAAACTTTTCAATTCAAATTTGAGTTCTTCCCTGCTCACAGTTGAAAATGTAAGTGTTATCAATTGCTTATCAAACAATTGAAAATTCATTTTCAAATCACGTAAGGCAGCCCATATTTCATGTTTTATCAATTTTTACATTTCTAGGGCATTCATAGCGCATTCAAAAAAACTCGATCATGCTACTCCAATCTTATTGGAAGTGATTTACTACGATGCCGGTTGATCGCTACGTGATCTTGAACATTTTCAGAGTGAGTACGTCCACTTGTTGTATGTTTAGAAATAAGTACGCTTCGTACGTAGGTAATACATTGTAGATGCGGTGCAAGTTCGTTTTGATTTGTTCTACGAAACTATCAAAAACACACGCTTGTTCTTTGAAAATAGCTGAACTAATGTGTATTGCAAAAATAAACCATTACATTGTTACAAAACAAACGCAGTCTTTGGGCAGAATAATGGCTGTGATCATTATTCGTCATCGTTCTTCTCGTTCATCAATTTGTTGAATTTTTGAATTTCTAAATTACCATCATTTGATATGAGAACCTGTAGAGAAGATGAATATTCATGTTTTTTTTTCATTTATTGTTTTATAACTTGTTGATTTTTACTTACCAAATATGGATTAGCTTCTCTGGCATCTTCAACGTAAGGAGATACTACCACCGAATCGATATTTTCAATTTGAACGCTATGCTTTAATGCATAATCCTCAGAAGATAATCGATAAATGCTTAATCTGTAATCGAACGTTAAAAATAAATACCCGGTATTTCTTATCTCCAACTTCGAAGCATATTTTCAAACAGAATTTCACATACTTAGAATTCAAATCCAATGACAGTATGTAATTATGCTTATTCCACAGCCATTGTAGTGATTGTACACTGGCCGATGAAACATCACGTTGTTCTAAATTTGAAACCGGTTCGCTGTAATTGTAATTATACAATCGTATATTCCCGTTACCGTATCCAACCTAAAATTGGTATAAAAAAATTCATAAGTATTAAGTAGGTATACGCACAATGATATAATGGTAATTGATGAAGTACGTAATTTATGTTTGTGCTTAGGCTCTACTAACCGCGAAATACTTTTCGTCATATGGACAGATTTCCAAGCAAGTTACCTTTGATTGATCTGAGAAAATTAAAATGATTGCATCGGTATTGATTTTATGTGGTTTATCGTTGCACGTACTAGTAACAATATTGTTTCTACCTTTTACGTTTATTGGCTCGAATTTACCATAAATTTTACACTTTTTATCGTATGAGCTACATTTGAAAATTAATCCGGTATTTGTTCCTAAAAAAATTTTGCTTTCTGATAAAACTCTCAACGTTGTAGTTCTAAAAGTGAACCTAAAAGTAAACAAACACGTTGTAAATCTTGAAAATGTGAGGAGATAGCAATTAGTCGCTCGTATTCGCGTAGGCAGGTATTTAAATTTACTTACTTTGGAAATAATCGAACGACATCGATGACTTGGTTCTGAAAGAATTTAATTTTGCTCCATGGTGCTGATCCGATATCGGTAGACTTATTGTAGCTTCTCGAAAGGTTCCAAATTATTAGAAAATTTTCTTCTTCTATACTAAACACCTGTAAATAAAAAATATTAATCAGTGGGAGTGCAGAAGTTGTTAAATTATAACTTGTAGGTATTTCGTACCGTTTGAGTTTTGAAATCATTTGTTAGCTCTGTGTCTTCTTTGACGGATTGAATACTGTCTACTCTTATTACGCTACTATTATGGTTAACATTTTTTAAAATTTCAGCTATAAATTTTAATCAAATCAGAATGCTGTTGGAAGTTGATCTTCTGTAAATTTTCAAAACGTACCTGTATTATAAGATGGCGATCGAACGCGAACTTCGATATTACCCAGTTTCATTTTTTCCGAATACAGCGAATGATCACGAAGATCCCAAACACAAAGAGAACTGTTTAAAATCAACTTTGAGTAGAAGAAGTTGAATTTAAGCAAAGCTGAGCGAAATCTATTACCCATCCTTGTGTCCGGCAACGAGAAAAGATGAATCGTCAGCCACGAAACAGCAACTTGTCACGGCTCCGTAGCTTTTCAATATCATTTTGGGTGTCGATGGCTGATGAATGTTCCATACACATAGAATGCTACATCTATCGTCGTCGGTAGGCTGCTGAGAGTACTAAAAATAATAATATGTAAAAAAAAAATGCCTAATGTCATTCTTCATGAAGATAGATAATTCGAGTGGTTACCTCATGCGCCGTTAATACACGAGATGAACAATGAGGATCAAAAGTAGCCTGCACGATCGGTCTAGATTGCAGAAAACTAACAGCGTTGCATCTGATACACGATACTGGATCACTAACTTCAATCGGAGTGCTACTAGAAGTTGCTGTCGTTGAATCAGGAATAATGGATTCTTCTTCCAGTAAAGCTATCAACTCCTGCGACAATAAGTATAAATCGTTGAGAGGGAAGCTATCAACATTACCTACATCTTTTGAATTTCTTACTCTACCTCGCCAACAGTTTTCATAAATTCGTTTAATCTTCTGGCGCTGAAGTCTATCACAGTTTGCTCGACGTTTGGTATATTTTCATCGCCCACCCCTAACATGGCCTATGTCAAAAAAAAGAAAAGATTCAACGCATGATTTTAATTTTTAGAATTTTGGAGAATTTTTTTCAAGAATTTACCTGTTGTAAATTGGTATCTTCGTTGAGCATATTTTTGGTCAGTTCTACTGGATGCTGAGTCCATTTTGATTTCGATTGTATTTCTTCGGTTTGCATTTCTATCGTCGTGTTGTCTTCGTTTGTTTGTACATAAGCCTTCAAAACGAGAAAAAATATTCATGTTGGTGAATGAGCAAGTGGTTTCATTTTCATGAAAATAATTTTACTTGAGAGGTGTCTTTTCGTGCGTAACATCTCATGAAAACGTCGTAAGGAACAGAAGACATTTCATGTAATGTGTATTGCATCACATCTAAGGTAACCATCTGCAGTAATTTTTCTCCTCTGGATTTTATTTTATTAGAAATCTGCAATTATTTCAAAAACGTGAGCTTTCATTGTAAAGCAGATGGATTTTCAATTATCCAATTGGCTACCAAAATTACCTCCAAATCACGTTGCCTCTTCTTGGCACTGGAAAAATTCTGTAAACTTTTGGTATCGAAGTTGAAAAGAAAATCAGCATCATCGTTGATCGTTTTTTCTTCAATTTTCGCTCCACGATTTTGATACAAAGGGCTATTTCAATTTTCAGCAACGAAATTAACAAAATGAAAAATCACACTAATTCTTTGTTAATTTTCGTAACATTTGCCTACCTATTTTGACGTTTTACTTCTGTATTTTCTTTTTGCAATGCTTCTTTGATCGCCTCAAGCTGATTTTTCTGCCTTTGCCTCGATAAGTCGTAACTTCCAGAGTCCATTTTCTTTTCTTCTTCAGTAGGAAATTTTTCATTCTCTAGGTCATGGCTAGGTTCCACTTCACGAGACTCGGATTCGTTCGAATCAGAACAAGACTCGAAATCAGATTCGTAATCCTGTTTTAAAAAATGATCGAAAGTTGAAGATCCGGATAAGATTGAAAATAATTGTTAAATTACCTCGAAATCATCCTCATATTCGTACTCAACATGTTTATTTTCATCAACTTTCATGTCAGAATCCTTAATTTTAAGTTCATTTTCCATTTTCCCTTCAATATTTTGCTTTACCTTCGCTTGTATCGGATTGACTTGGGCAGTAGAGCTACGTCTCGAACTCGACTCAGAATCTTCTGAAGATTGTCTCAGTCTACGTTTGTACACATCTTCCATGGTTGTTTTACCGACAGAAGTTCCTCGTTTCTCATCTAGATAAGACGGTTTACGTGTCGGTGTCCGAGGAGAGTCAGCTTTACCTACAGTTTTATCAGGTCTTCTGGTAGGTGACGGTTTCGAGGTTGGATAAGATTTCGTGGACGGAGTAGGTTTTGATTTGAGGACATTGTTTTTGGCAGTATCTGTAGTAATTTTTGGCTTGATTTGTTGAGCAGGGTCGAGTCGATCATTGGATGTTCTGAGTGTTGAACTGAATCGAGGAGATGTAGTTTTCTTCACAGCAGTAGTCGTTGCACTTGCATTGGATTTGATTCGCGTTGCACGTTCGTCCAACGAGACAGTTTTGTTGGTTAATTTCTTGGGTGATGATTTCGACGATTTATCGACCTATAATAAACAAATATCTGAGTAAATTAAAAAACGAATAATGCTAAAACAATGCGTTGCGAAAGTCAACAAACATTGTCGGTACATGTTTCCTCTTCCTGTTTGAAAATTAATCGTGCCATAACTTGTACGTATATATGTACGTAGGTGTGTGTACTTACCGCTATGAAACTGTTGATTTCTGTAATACCTCCTTTCTTCATGCTTAAACGATTCTATACAAGTATTTATCACCGTATTGCCATCGTCTTATACGTGAAAAAACGGCTAATTTGCACCAAAAACGAATTAAACTGTGCGCTTTGTGCAGTGTAATGAAAGCATGTGTTAGAAAAATCGATAACGTGCCGCTATCTGTTCCGGTTGCTAACAACTACATCGATTTTTACGCACGTAACCGTTTCCTCGAGCCGGGGCGAAGGAAAAACCGCAAATAAAAGTCGTAAAACATTAACAACAAAACTGACACTTGCCCAACTTTGAAAACGTTTTTATTACCCTGGCGGAGAGGTTCTGCAAAATAACCAGCACCGGTGGTATTACTGTCAGTGGAACGCCAGACAGTGCAAAAAGCAAAAATTAACACACATTCTGGTAATGGCAAAAGACGACACGTAATTAGAAAATTATTCTTCGTTGTAATTTAGCGACGAATAAAAGAAATGGAAACTTTGCCAGGTCTCCGGAGTATAGTTATGTTTCATTAATGGTTTTAGATTTTCGTCAGAGCTGTTTGCTGAAATTCTCAATTGAGAATCGAGATCTCTGCTCGAATGTTTCGTTTTAATCGTGTACGATAAACTTATTGTTAGTAGAGCTCTTTCTTATATACGTAAATTTGAAGACGATTTCATTGTTTGGCGTTATTTTACTTTTTTCCATTGCTCTAGGGGGTTAGTCGAGTGGTTCGAAAGCTAAAAATTATTTTCAGCAATTGAATTTTCCCTAAATTGCTTTTTTACCGACATCAAAAAAAAAGGGTACCCCCGATTAAGATAGATGAATCTACCTAAAGGCTACTTTTCAAATCTAACTATAAGACATTTTTACGGACACCAAAAAGAAATTTTAGGGTGGATTTTCCACCTCCCACCTCACCTCCTCTTCCCCACAACCCCCAAAATATTGGTTTTTCGATGATAAATCCCATTTTGGTTCCTAATGCATGTGGTATACATATACGGGGAGTGGTTGAGAATTTTTCCAGATTTTTTTGCACTGCATTCTAGCCAAAAACTTGAAATCATGATAATGTCAAAACTAGAATACATACATTTCTTCTGTTTAGTACAAATGTGGGTCTACCACAGTATAATATACCTATGGTAATTTTTTCAGATTTTTAGCTAAGGTGGGCCTGGGTGAAAAATGCAGTTTTGTGCAAAAATTTCAGGTTCTGACAGAGTAAAAGGAGGAATATTGATCAAAAAAATTCTGATACCGAATTCTGATTTTACGAAAGAAATTAACCCCATCTAGACACTTTTCGCGATAATTTTGGTAAAACTTGAAAAATTCTATTTTCCCCTACATTTTCAGGGAAAAAAATGGTTAAAAAATCAAATTTTTCAAGGTTTTCCAAAATATCTGTGAAAAGTGTCTAGATGGGAATGATTTGACCCACAGAAACCGAATCTGGCAATGAAATTTTCATCCGACGAATATTTACCCTTGTACCCCGCCAAAACTTGAAATTCTTAGGGTAAAAATTTAATTTTGCGAATTTTAGGAAAACCGGTTGCAACAAAAGTGAATAAAGGGGGTAAATTGACTCCCTATACACGATTTCGAGATTATAGTTTCTTGATCGATAATGTTTATAACCAAAAGTCGACGATTCAAAGTTTCAATTCACTATTGACCAGAAAAACTAACTTCGAAATCGAGGTTCTTTGGCTTCTAGTAAAATGCTATCTTCGCGAATTTCCAAATTTCAACTGATTATTCTCAAACTTGGCGCGTGGGTATGGATACTGAAATGGAATGTTCTAATTTAAAAAATTTTATAGTAACCCGATTTAAATTTTTCAAGTGACTGTTTAGCAGGATAGAGTGAAATAAAAAACATACCTCGGATTTTGACCAAATTCGGTGAGGTAGTTTAC
>FIZT01028199.1:0-52627 GCA_900065295.1 Paracoccus marginatus | reverse complement strand
AAAAATAATGGTCCGATTTCGGACCAATCATCTTCTTCTGACATTTGACTTCAATCATCAATCAAAAGTTGAAAAAAACTCAAAAAAGTACATTGGTCTTTGGTCCGAAATCGAACCGTTATTTTTTTTGGTTCACTTTATGGGAGCTGAAAAAAATGTGTTTTTTTCAATTTCAATTTATTCAATCGCATATCACGTCCTCTGGAGTCTGGGCTGAAGTAAATTTCACATTGTGGAATTGCATAAAAATTTTGTTGAAATTTTGTGTCGTAATCAATTTGGAAACAATTTGGGAAACGTGACATACTCTCTCAATCTGGAATCTGTGAAAATCACAGAAAAAAAGTCAGAATTGTAGCATAGGGGAATTGGTGAAAAATATCACTGAAATTTCGGTGAATTTTCACTGATTTTCCAGTTCGTTTTGTAACATTTACTGAAAAACCTGTGAAAATTCTCCGAAATTCCAGTGATTTTCTCGCACTGATTCCCCTGTGCTGCAATTCTGACTTTTTTCCAGTGATTTTCCCTGATTCCAGATTGAGAGAGTACCTTCGCGGAGAAAACAACTCATCACTACTGGCTTCATAACTTCTCTAGAATTTGTCAAGCGGAATCGTCTTTCTGTATGCTTGAAAGCCATTCAACTGAAGACCCAAAACCGAAATTTCAGTTCTGTAGGTTGATTAGGGGCTGAATCAGAAATTTTCAAAAAACTTTTGTTGCTTGCAAATTTTTCAATTTTTTCAAAACTAAGATTTTTTCAACTTCTACATTTCTTGAGTTTTTTGGAATTAATTTTTTTTTCGATTTTTCTTAGAACAATCTTTTCTGTTTCCAATTTTTTATTTTTTTGGGGATTTCCAATTCCAATTTTCAATTTTTATGAATTTTCAATTTTCTTGAAATTTTCGCATTTTTTAGTCATTTATTTTTTTGAAATTATGAGAATATCTTTTAAAATCTTTCTTTTTCTTGATACTTTCAATTTTCCTCGAGAAAATAATTGAAATTTTTCTAGAATTTTTCAATTTTTTTCAATCTGAAGCTTTCCTTAAGAGTTTTTTCCTTTTTCCAACTTTCAATTTTTTAAAATTCTTTTTTCAATTTTTCCATTTTTTAGAAATTTTTCATGATTTTTAGTAATTTTTGGTGTATTTAATTTTTTTTTCTATAACTTTTTGTTTATTTTTAATTTTCTAAAATTTGTATTTGCATCGTGTAACTTCAAGCTGTACCACTTCACGTAACTTTTCTTTTTTCATGGTTGTTATACCTTCGGTAATTCTAAGACAATGCAATCTTGACAAAATTTATACCCCAACTGGATTTCAATAAAAGAGCACAATTTTTGAAAAATGATTCCACCACATGGAGAATTGGAGATCTTACAATACATAATTCAGCGGATTTCCTCACCGCAGGGGTTGAGGACACGGAGAAGGAAGGTGTATAGAGGGTATAGTATAGCGAACACCCCAGAATAGGTTCCCGTATTTCTGGATATACTTCCTACTCTCACGACCGACGTGTCCTATACGATCTTCGACTGCAAAATACGAGTACTTACATTCGTTCTTATCGTGTTCTCGCGTCGTCGTTTAAATGATAAATACAAAAGAAAGCGAAGCGCAGGGGTCTCGATTCGAACTAGCTGCAATACGCAGATAAGTGGCGAGTAAATAAAACACGACAACGACGACGCTTTTGCGTCGTGTACTCGGGGCATTTTCTTGAAACGCATCCAAATGGCAGAAGAAAATCGCGGTTGAACGAGACGTATGTGTACGTAGCGTAGCTAGGAGGAAGACGACGACAAAGACAACGACGTGGCTGAGGTTTCCTTAAAATTTCACCCTCCTATGTAGAGCGATATGTGGAATTTTAGAACTTGCAAGACAAAAAACCTTAAACTATACGACCGTAGTATACGTATCGAGTGAATTTACGAGTCTCGAAAAAGGGAAACTTGTCCGGTATAAATTACTTGCTTAGTGGTACGTGGATGTGCGGCGCTTACATTTGGCTATGTAATTTGCCATCGCACAAAGTTGGCGAAAGGTAAGCAGCAGGGAGAAGAGACAAACGTCACCAGCAAGCACATTCTTATACTATAACATAGGTACCTTTTAGTACTAGCTCTATACGTGTGTACCTGCCGGCTGTCTTCTCTTTCCGCGATATTATTGCGCTAATTAATTTAACAAAGCGTACGAGTCGTAGGGCTGTGCCGGATAAACCACGACCATCGACTCGTCCAGAAAGGTTAATGCCTTTTTAATTCGAGCTTTTGCCCGGTGCGTATACAACTGATACATACACATCGCGTGCGTTTTAATACGAGTATAACTATACGCATGTACCCGGAGGCGCAACATTGCGTAAGTATATTTATGTACTTACTCGGAGGAATGTCTTTGTTATACTCGGTCTCCAGCTCGAATAAATCTTTGCAACGGATAAGTCTTACTGCGAAACTGAAAAATGATTGAAAAAAGTATTACACGATCAGATAATACGAACGAAGTTGCGAAGGATGTGGCATTTTCATCGTCACCACGTGCCGCAGAGTTATTCTACGCTGTAAAGGCGGGGTCGCCGAAGGATTTGCAAGGGTCGGAGCGGAGCGAAGTCAGAAGGATATTTTCGATAGCATAAATTCTCGCAGTTAAGCGTCACTCGACATTTATACAGTACCGTATGGCTTTACCAGCCCTAGCGCGCGAGGAAATTACAATCTTAAATTTTAATCTAAATGAAATTAAATGTTCGCGTGCTGCCCCTGCCTTTCCAGATGCCTTACCTGGCGCTTTTATGGCGACAAAACGCCAAGGTGCTGAAGGTTCCTCACTTTTGAATAGGTACTGGTGTGAGAGTGAGAGAAAGAACGAGGTGCCTATAGCCTTTACGTAACTGGAGTGTTCAAAGTACCTACATTATATGGAGGAAATTCGTCGTACGATGACGCGAGTATAATTCGATAATGTGTGTACGTATTTGTACGAAAATGAAATTTTCTCACCGAAGACGAAGTGAAAGGGTTGCGAAGCGGAGAAAGAAGCTCCAATAACGAAACGTTATGTACCATACAAAAAGTAGACCGCAAGTGAGGAGTGGATATCGCTAGGAAAACATGCTAATGACAAGTTTTCGCGAATAAAGACGCGAAGAAAATTACTCGCAGTTGGAAGGTGGCGTAGGCAGAGGTTTCATGCTCGTCGGCCCCGCTAAACGGATGCATAACGAAACATAATGTTAAATCGTGTTATTTAAATTAATTTCATCTCTTTGGCTTTCCGCTTCGAGACTAACTTAATAAACTGGGACGCATTTATTTACTCTCTCGCTCGGCAGTATTTCTTCGGTCGACTATAAAGTACAAACCTTTCGACTTCGCTCTTCGTTTAGATCGCCCTGGTTCCTCATGGTTTCACCATTCAACCCTAACTCCTCTTTTCTTTGTCTTTCCCATAGCATACGTTCGTCGTTCGGCTGCGCGAAATACCTTAACGGTTTGAATAATAATGTTAGGTGTTTGGAGCCTCGCCCTTCCCAAGACCTAACTTCCAAATCAAGCGGGAAATTTTGAAATGTTTGCGTATAAGATTGCGTAGGATTAAAGCGCTCTATTAATCCGTGTCGACTTTGCCCCAATATGGCTGATTAGTGGTAATAGCGACTGGAGCTGGTTCTGAATATACCATTGAAGCGAATTTTCATACGTTTTCACGCCACTAGTGTAATTTATGCGGCGTGCTGGTGAGTGAAGCTGATTATTGATACGGTCGGTCGGTGTGTTTCGAAATGGGTCGACAATTCAGATGGAAGAGATGAAAACGTGATATCTTAGACTTTGAAATTATGCTAAGGGAGCCTTGCTGAGGGTATGAATTTCAAGGGTGTTCTAATTTGATGAATTTGACATGATTAAAGTCTCAATTAAGGGCTGCGAGTGAGTTTAGGAAATGAACGTGGTGTTGATTTCTGTAGGTGGGGCAGAAGGTACTCTCAGTTTTTTTTTAAAATTGCAAACTTTCCTAGATATTGATTACTTTGTCGTTTAGAATCGACGAAAATTTTCCTGAAAAAAGGTCAAAATTTCACCGCGAGTAAATCAGTGAAAAAATTAGTAAAATTTTATACAATTTCAATGATATCTCAGTTAATGTTACGAAAAATTGCTATAAAATTAGTAAAACTCGCAGAAAAATCAGTAAAAGTTCACCGAATTTCACTGATTTCTTCACTGATTCGCCTGTTGTGCAATTTTGACTTCTTTCCCAGTGATTTTCACTGATTTTAATTCAGAAGGTGGAAAAAATTGGCCCTTATACTAAAAACTGTTTTGAAAAAAAAAATAGAATTTTGAGTATTCAAAAGAGTAGATTTGTATATTTCGGTTAGGGGGGGGGGGGCTGATGGGGGAAAGACTTTGGAGTTTTCATCATCAGCCTGTGAACGACCACATTTTCCGGAATTTATCAAGTACCTATTTCGTCACTGAAAATTTCTTGAAACTTGGATTTTGAAAAAATTCTTGAAAAAAATCCAAAATTTTGTGACACCCTGGAAATATTTTCTACTCAAAAATTCTATTCAAAAAAATTGTAAGTTCAAATTTTTTACTCAGAAACTTTTTTCAGTCAATTAATTTTTGAATAATGAAAAATACTCTAAAATTGAAAGTTCTCTAGAAATCGGTAATTTTTTCAAAATTGGTAAATTTTTCAGAGAATTTGAATACCCATTCGCTTAACAATTTGGGCATGGCGTTGAAAAAGTGAGAGGAAATTCGTGCAAGACTCATTATACCAGGTAGAATGGTGCATGGAAGGAATATTTTTCTTGAAGGTGGAAACTGGTAAGGGGGAGACTTAGGGTATTGAACACTCAGGAAAATAATCAGGATCCAAAAAAATTGAAGAAAATTATTTAAAATTTTCATTTAGAAAGTTGTTCAATTGAAAATAAAAAACTCAAAACTCCCAAAACAAAACTTGCGATTTCCAAAATAATTTTGCAGAAAATAATTTGAGGGGTGAATCAACAAAAAATTTGAACATCATTTAAAAGTCATTTCTCAAGTAATAATTTCAGAGTTCATTTTAAAGAAAAATGAAAATTGAACTCTTCTGAGGATTTTAAAGCCGATTTTTCAAAAAAAAAATCTTTGTCATCTTACTGATTCGATTTTTGAAGTAAGGGTCATTTCTTGCCCATTTCTCAAAAGAAAAAAAATTTCCTGGTACTGTGTTCAATTTAATGTCATTGCACTTTTCAGTTCGAAGAAGTTCGTCATCCTGCTGTAATCTCTATCCATTGTTGAACTCAGATGACAGATGAGAGATGACATTTTGACTAAAAACAAGAGAAAATTTTCCTAAAAAAAATTTAGAGATTTAATTTTGTGTTTTTCTTTAAAAAAAAATTAAAAATCAGATCATTTGTGGTATTTTAAAAACTTTTCCAATTTTTAGAAAATTTTATTAGAAAATTCTTTTTTTTTTTCAAGTAAGTAGGTACATTTCTGTCCATTGTCCAATTTTGACGGCGTTTCACCTTCAAGAGTCTCCAAAAGTTAATTCATTTGAAAAATATGGCCGGTAATCTCCGATGAATTATCTATCTGGTTTCTTCTTCTTCCCATTGCCGAGCCCAAAATGACATTAACACTCTTTTTTTAGAGGCTTAATTGAATATAATAAGGCAAATTTTTTCATAAATTTTACATCAAATTTACCGTTGAGCCATAAACTTGGCAGCTATTTAAATTCCCTCATAATTTATCGTCACTAATTAACATCTTAGCGATATGTTTTCTTTTTCATCTTTTAAAAATAGAAGTACACTTTTAATGTAAAGCAAAAGTGCTAAGTTGCTGGCAAAAAAGAAACGAGGACCACCGTGTACGTGCTACATATTACGAGTAATTTAGAAATTGGCGAAAATTTTCTGTTTAAACATTCGAGAATTATTCAACACTTAGATAACACCCAACCAAGTATACACGTGATGTCAGCGTGTCTGAAGTGAATTACAAATAATTGTCTCGTTTAAAAAAATTTCTCGACTTTCGCAATTTCATTCAAAGCTTTTCAACTTACTCAGGGTGGTATTGCGATAAAAACACCCCAGCGCAGTGGCGAAAAGCACGTATCTACTTGGGTGCTTGAAGACTCGTCTCGTACCTAAACAAACATTGCTGCGAATTTTATTCGTTGTTTTCATGCAAAGAACATTATACTATGTGCATTCCTCAACGCTGATGCATAGTATACTTAGTACCTAAACGTGTACGTAAGTATACGTATTACGTCGTACGTACGTTCCATAATTTAATTTTCTGCTCCATGCACATCACAGTAATTCCCAGCATCCCAGCTTCGTCATTCGTCGATATTACTTTAAAAAGCTTCACAACGGCTAGGAACGAGGAACAAGTGTACTCGCGTATGTTCCCTCCACACCATCGCCTGGGTGAGACGAGAGCGTAGTTTTATTTCGCATTCACACACCCTGTACCCTGCCTCGTCCTATTGATCTGTTCATCTTTGATTATCACATACGAGACCAGCTGCTTTTCTAAATCACAATGCGAGCCTTTTTGAAAAGCTTCTATCTCTTTAAGCCCATTTCTAAAGTGACTCCAATGGTAAGAATTTTTTTTTCTCATCCCTATTGAAACCATGTGAAAATATCTTTTCACCTTCTACCCACGCTTTCGCAGAAAAGAAAAATTCCGAGGATTAATTTAAAGCTGGCAGTTTTGTCGCGACGAAAAAAAAAAACACCTTCGCAAATGCATCGAAATCAATCATCGCGAATGGCTGTAATCCATTTGAGACATTTGTATCTCGTTTAAAATCTAATCAACTAATGTCTTTAGCAAGGTCATCGGGGGATGCATTATCTTCTTACGCACCAGAGTATATTGCAATTTCCTCATTACGTAGCGTAGTATGTTTTTGTCTTGTGCATTTTAAACAATAAGAACGCCAAATAGTTGAATTTGTCGCGTGTAATGAAATTAGCCCTGAGAGTTGATCGATTGGTGTATGTACCATCTAGGGTGTGCAATTGTGTCGTAATACGAGGAGCTCATTTGCTTATAAAATTTCGCAAGGAAACAGCCAAGAGGCGTAATAAAAATAAACAAGCTGTTGCCCGGGCCGAATTAATTGTATGGAGCGACGATTCGATAGAAGGCTGACTGCAGGGTGGAATACTGCGACAAAAAAAACAACACAACTGCGACAAAAGTTCCAATTTCGAACCGACATATTGTCCATTTAATCAAAATTTTAATCAGCCATTCACATTCCGAGTTGATTACAAGCGTAATACGCGTGAATACAAAATTTACATCAAATTAATCCTTTATACAGATTGGCCAACTTGTTCATTTACAGTTTTTTAAAATTACTCGTGTGTATCGCCTCCCCCTCCAGTCCTTTACTCTTCCTTCCTTTATGAGCATAAGCTTCGATGGAAGAAAATCTCGTGAAATAATTACGTCGTAGTCGCGATAAAAATTCGTATTCGTCTCGAATACAGCAGCCGTACATATATACACGAGAGTCGCACGTTGAATTCTTATTAAACTTTTACACCGTGTAAACGACAAACGTTAAGAATCATTGGGGTAAATACCGCTGAATATCTCCACTCGTTTATGTAGAATCGTCGCATCGCAATTCACGATAAAGCTGGTTGTTTTACATGAAATCCAAACGTATCTATACTCATTTTCTGCGTTTGCACGATGGGATAACAAAAAAACCGCACCCGGCGTAAGATAAAAACGCGTACGAGGTATCGTTTTTCAATAATACGTACGCGACCGAGAAGGAGGCAGCAACGATCACGTATAAGCGGTGATTTATAAAGAAGAAAAATGCGAAAGGACGTGTGTTCGAATCGAACGCGTCGATTTTTTTTTCTTTTTCTACGTCGAACCGCGTTCGGCGTTCCTCGTCCCGAGCATTTACATTTCGAGAGAGAAATTAGTAATTTTTTTCGCCTCTCGCGAACACCAAGTTACCGCAACATGCGGCAATTTATCGTTTTCCCGGTTCGAAAATGAAAAAAAGAGCACCACGGGTTGTACGTCGGGTCCCATATTTTATAAGATTTAGTGTGACTGTTTTTAAAAGCTCGGTCCCCAGTTTGGATTATAAACTATTCGGATAGGCTGAGGTCGCGTGTGTGTGCTGGGATTTTTTTTCGAGTATTGAGCTTTGTGGGAACTATAATGCTACTCGTATATCGATTTCATTTTCTGAATATGTTTTAAAAAATGCCAAATTTTATTTTCGGAGTGTCTTCAATTAAATGATTAGGGATTTATCGAAATTATGGTTCAGAAAATTTTTTCGAGCCCCCTCCTGCCCCCTCAATCAAAAATGTTTTAGTTTCTTCTCAATTTTTTTTTTTTTGTATTTCCCTATCAATTTCCTGGTTTTTCCCCATTTTTCCCAAATTTAAAATTTTTGAAAAAATTGTTTCATTTGTTTTTGGTAAAATCAATTTTTTTTTTGAAAAAATTGAGAAATTTTTGGATGAAAAAATCAATAAAATGATTGTAAAAAATTGCTGTGAGAAACAAATTAAATTTTTGTCAGTTTTTCAAATTTTGTCTCTGGGAAGTTGATGATTTCTTCTTCACCGAAATTTTATTTTACTTTCAGAAATTATTATTATATTATTTTCTGTTTACAATTTATCTTACAGTTTTTTTTCATTTCTGAAAATGGTAAAATACAATAATTTATAAGAAAAAGTCGTAAAACAAAGAAATAAAATTTTTGCAAAACACATCTATTTGAAAAAAAATTGGGGAGTTTTTGGTTAAGAAAATCTAATGTTGTTGTAAAATCGAAGAACTAAGAAAAAAAAATTGAAACGTTTGATGTAAAAACTAAATTCAAAATTGCTTTAAACAAAGGAATTTCTTACAATAAAAAATGAAGATCTCATTGAAATATGTATGTAACTCGAATACTTAAACCGAAAATTCTTATGAAATAATTCAAAAAATCGAGAAAAAAATGAGGAATTGATTTTTGAAAAAAAGTGTTTTTTGTCAGTTTTTTTCTTGAAAATTTTCTTTGAATTTTTTTGATTTTTTTTTTTTAATCATCGTTGGCGGAGTTTTTTTTTCAATTTAGATGAAAAAAGTCCAGTAAAAGATTTGAAAAATTGCTTTTAACTAATTTGGAAAAAAATTTCAAATGAAAGATGAACAAATCATTGTATAGTAGTTCAAAAAATTAATAAAAAAGAACTGTGGAAAAATTATGCGGAAAAAAAAGATTTTTGGGTCTGGTTTTCGAATTTTTCCTTCAAAAATTGAACCTTTAAAAATTTTTTTCTTCCATTTTTAGAATTGTAAGAAAAATAGTGAAAAAATCCAAAAAATAATTGTAAAAGTTCAAAATTTCTTTGAAAAATTGAGAAATTTTGGAAAGAGTTACATCTTAAAATTTTTGTGAAATAATTCAAAAATCTTTAAATCTTGTGAAAAAAAATTGTGGAAAAACTTTTAACATTTTTTTTACTATTTCATTTTTCCATTTTTTTTTTTTTTAATTTTAGAACTTACTTTTTTGGTAACAAAGATCTATTTTGTTTCTGAAAACAATTTTTTTTTCAATTTTTCCATTCCCCCCCCCCCAATTTTTTCAAGTGTTTTGCTATGAAAGTCAACAGCGATAAGTTAATTTTCAAAGTAATCTCGGTTTAGGGCGCTTCAAGGCAAGTCTACCACCGCACCGGCCATTTTATTTTAAATTATGTATTCTCAAGTGTTATGCCATACCTCAGGTACTTACTTTAGTGGAACAAGAAGTACCTACTCCTGTCAACAAGTCAATTACGAGGAAATCAAACAAAACCTAAAATTTACTCTAATTTAATCCAATGCTGCGTTAACTTTATCTTTTACATCATGCACCTTTCGTAAAATATTCACACAAAGATTATCTAGGGTATAATTTAAAATTATTTTTCATCAATTTCCAATTTTTCGCCGTTTTTATCGGCTTAATTTGGCAAATCAATAGGTAACACTCAGAAAATGATTTCAATTTAGTCAAGTTCGAAGTTCACCTTGAAAATTTGATAACGATTTCGTATTATTTTATGTGCAAATTGATGGGTTTTTTGCCTCATGATTCAAAGAAATGAAGAGGTTTTTCCCTTCTTCTTCTTCTTCTTTTTTTTTTGGAAAATACTGATTTGTTGCTTCTGGCTTTGGGGATAATTGGCCATTTATTGCATTCATCTCTTTTCTGATAGAAATAAAAAAAAACACATTTTTTTAGTTTAACATTTTTGAAGATTTTACGTTTCGAAAGGAAAAGTAACTTCCGAAACGTAAGTAGGTATAGGTATGTATTGTATTACATAATTATCGTTTTACTTTTATTCGCATAAGTTTACCCGTTCTGACGGTCGTTGAATTCAATTTCTCGCTTCATTTTTCTTTTCGCGAGGTAAAATTCTATAAATTTTGATGCCATCGCGATTTTTTTTTTTCTCAAGGATGCTTTCTAGTGAAGTATTTAAATCTTCGAATTCCATTTGATTTTAAATCGAACTCGACAAATTTCCTATTCAACGTGTTTATTCAAACATCGCATCGTATTATTCGAACGTATCAATTACATGGTTCTTTTTTTCGTCTGCCGATTTTGAATCTTCGTTGAAGGGGAAGGGTATAAAGACTGACATGGAAAAAGGAAATCCATACCTCAGAAGTTATTGACTCTTTGAAAATATTCCATTAAAATTTCTAATTCATTTAAATTTTTTCAAAAAAAAAATACCAGAATGGTATTTTATTCTCGAGAGAATTTTTTTCGAAGCCAGATGCCTAAAAGGTTGGCGAAAAAAAACTTCGACGTGGTATACCATGTCTGGAGTAGATACATGTAATGAATATGGATCGTCGCTATACATACTTAGTATACCCGATTATAATGGAACGATAAAATATGAATTGAACCAATAAAGCTATTCGGTATAGAGATCAACGATATACGTATAGTCGTATATATCGTCGAGGCAGACTACGTATACAAGTCGCAGATCATATATCTCGGAAAAAATTTTGCATTACGGTGGAAATTAAAAAAAAAGCAAAATTTATTCGTCATCTGAAACTATTAGTGAAAAAAAAATGGAACCCTTTACATTAAAATATAGCGCGCTAGGTTTTTTACGACTATATTGTCGCAAAGGGAGGAAAAAAAGTGAGACATTGTTAGCTGATATTTTTTTTCTCCGCTTTGCCGAACGTTGCAGTGCCATACGAAACAATGTGGAGGAGAAGAAAAAACGTCGCAATATATACAAATTTATACGAACGTTTTGTCGCTAATGGTTATGGCAAAAGAAATGAAAATTTTCTCGAAAATTTTCCATATATAGTGATTTTTCGTTTTGCGTACGACTTTGCTGGTATTTCTTTACGTGGAGCTTGTAATTTATATGTACGTGCTTTGGGTGGCGAAAGTTTAAAATGGGAAATATTTCATAGGTGGTCCGAAGTCTTAGGTACGATAAAAAATGACGAATCGCGAGCGAAGGTTTTTTGGCGATTAGTATTAAAGGTACGTGTAGAGCTATCGACTATTTTAAGTATAGATATTATGTAGAATATGTATTATAAGGTGCGATTAATTTTTCGTAGGTACACAAGTATTCACCTGATTAGTAAGATAAAAGTAAGACACACTCTCAGCCACATGATGCGGAATTTTCAATGATAATGCAACGAACAACGTGAGGACTCGACGCGACGATATTTTTATGCACCAAAGGTGTGTTGTTCATAAGATGGTTCGTTCAGCTGCGATGTTTTTTTTTTTATGCTTTCAATCACGAGAATTAATTTTTTTTTTCGTACTGCCGTGCAACCTGCACAAATATCGCGAAGCAGAACTTAAACTGGAACTATCAAATAGACATATTACTTATTCATGTATAACGATAATATTTTTAAGAAAAATACCGAGCATGCGCATTTCAGACCTGTTGCTAGCATGATTTTCGTATATTACCGCGTTATTTTATTTTCACGGTTAGTTTCGCATTTTAATAAATACGTACGTACATTCATCGCGCGACTACGTCGTCGGTTCTCGGTTAGGTACGTTTGTAGGTACGGACGGTACTCGTACAACGTAAGAAGCTATACCCGAGCTCATGGTCATTATGGCCAAACTGCACGAAGTGGGTTAAGAGGCGATTATGTGCGCTTTAATTCGCCGCATCGACGGGATTTTTTTCCTTTTTTTTTGCCAAGTTTCCCGGTTTTAGATGATTATTTGGCTGATGGGTAGGTAATAGGTATATGTAACTGGACGACTATTTTTGCGGATAAAAAAATCGAGTTTGAAATACTTACTTATCGTGTATAGCGACGAATGCAATATTGATTTGTAAAATGTATTGTATAATATGTAGGTATGTTTCCAAAAGCGAAGCCAATCTTATGGACTGAGTTTTTTTTTAACGGTAAACGTGTAATGAGATGGGAATTTATTGACCTGCGCAACCTTCGATGGTTGGTTTCCTTATGGTGTTTTGTGACGACATACATATACTATTTTGGCACGAGTATACCGAGTGATGATTGCGTATTCCTACTGAAATGAAGGATGAAAAGCTGGTTGAGCAGATGATGACACGAAACGAATTTGTAAGGTGCGTACGAGGAAGATTTGTCGAAAATTTTCGTAGGATTATTTTTCAAATCGTGAATACTGAGCAGTCCTTCGAGATGAACGGAGTAGAAAGGTATGCACAAGAGGAGGGGGGTTGAAAAAAGAAGTTTATCGAAGTCTGAAGATGATGTGAATTCGCTGCACCGATCAAAATCGAAAATTCATCGATTTAGTAAATTTGAAAAACTAATTGAGAAACTGATCGAATGATCAAAATCGAAAAATTAGTCGAATTTTCGAATTTGAAAAATCGATCAATTGTATAAAATTGCAGCTGCAACCGAAAAATCACCGAATCGATCGAAATCGAAAATTCATCATATCAGTAAATTTGAAAATCTGATTGAGAAACTGGTCGAATGATCGAAATCGAAAAATGAATCAATTTTATCAAATTGCAGCTGCAACCGAAAAATCACCGAATCGATCGAAATCGAAAATTCATCGATTTTGATTGAGAAACTGATCGAATAATCGAAATCGAAAAATTAGTCGAATTATCGAAATTGAAAAATTAATCGATTTCATCAGATTGCAGCTGTAATCGAAATATAAAATTCACTGAGAAATTGATCGAATGATCGAGATCGAAAAAATAGTCGAATTATCGAAATTGAAAAATTAATGATTCTATCAGATTGCAGCTTTAATCGAAAAATCACTGAACCAATCGAAATCTAAAATTCGTTGATTTAGTAAATTTGAAGATCTGATTGAAAAACATGATCGAATAATCGAAAAATCACTCGAAGTAATACGATAAATTGAAATAAGAAAAAATATTCGATAGTCTCCCCTAAATTTTCGCATAATCTTAACAACTAAATTTTTTTAAATTTTTAATAATTCATTAGTTTTTTCCCCAACGGAATTCTTTTTTGGGCACTAAATTACCTATTTAGTTGTATTTCCGAAATTTTAATAGAGCACTACCCACGCTCTCAGAAACTGTTTTTTTTTTACAATACTTTTCGAGTGCCGCATACGATCAAGAGGAACACCACCGGAAAAAATGAAAAAAGCGAGATTTTATTCAAATTTTCAGCGAATTACCACAGGCGAAAAAGGAGTCGAAATTTGAGTCGCATAAAATATATTAGTCGAGTACCAACAGTTGGCGTTAGGTACGTATATGTTGCACGGTTCTCGGACGATGATTTTTATTCCATGTCTCGCGGGCTTCCAGTGTGGATGAATTCGAATAAGAACGTAGACAATGTGGTAAATTGAAATGAAAATAGTTTCGAATCCAATTTGTAAGTGTTGACCTACCTATTGCAAAATGGGCGAAATTCGTGAGGCGCCGGGGAAATTATTCGCGTAAAAACTGTCAACTTTGGGCAGTCGATTAAAAATGAAAAATTATGGGAATTCTTTTTCTCTTTTTTTCTTTTTTTCACTGCGAAACGATATTAATGATCGCTCATTGCGCTGAGGGTTGATGTTTTCTTTGTCGATTACATTTCGAATCATCCATAGGTGAAGGACGAGGGATCGGTTTGAGATTTTTTGTTGTAATTTTAGAAAATTGTTTTCGTACTTTTCAAAAAATTTAAAAAAATTTAAAAAGTTGTTCTTGAAAAAAGTGTTTTTTATCTTAAAGAACTTGATCAAAAAAATTGAAAACATCTCATTATAGTCCCTCTGGCCTCTTTTCAAAAAACCCTCTCTAATGAAAATTTGGTCGTGACTATCTGTCCTCTTTTCCTTCGGGTTTTTCACCGCGATGCAAAAAAATAATACTGCAACGGGGTTAATTCAATTTACATATCTTGGAACGAAGCATCGACTGAAATATAAATTCGAGGAAGGAAAGAAGAGGAGAGTGCGAAAGTGCATCGTACACGTATCGTGTTTTCGAGCCAACAATTGCGGTCGTCTGCCAAAGTATGTTTACGAGATATGGGTAGTCTAATTACACGCCGTTGATTTCTTAATGACATGCAAATTGTTATATACCTCTCAACGTTCGTTACAGAGCCTTTGAAATAACGCCCGCGTTTATCGCCCCACCCTCTCCTCCTTCTCGGTGCTCTCGCCACTCCGCGTGTATTGATTTATTCAACGGCCGGAGGAAACGTTTTGCTATACAGTACATTTCTGTAATGTATAAAGTGCAATTAATGTCGGCAAAAATTAGCATACGAGCCAAATTAATACAGGAGATATTGACCAGATCGATGACACGGCCATCGCCGCCTCGATATCTTGTTTATCCTCGCAACCAAAAGACGTTTATTTATGCAGATAGGTACCCATATAGGATATCCGACGATTTATCCAAATAATAATCCGCGTAAGATTATTCGAACCATCGCCACGTATAAGATGTACTTAATACGTAGCAGAAACATCGTCGACGCACATTTTAGCCATCAAAGAGATTCGGTAAAAAGTAACTTTACACAATGGCCGCGTAAATGGGTTTTCCACCATCGTGTATACCAACGTATACACACATATATGGGTTTTATCTTGGCCTGGAAAAGCGTTTTATGTAGCGCGGGCTCGCACAATTTACAAAGCGGTTTAAATGCCGCTCATTACTGATACGAATGGGATAAAATGTGTACTACTATCAAAAATACCTGCAATAACAACATGCAGAGACGACGACGACGACGAGATGAGCGGTTTTCGCTACCTACTAAATGAGCTGCCAGCACACGGCGTTAGCGTTAGCTTCCTTCCTCTGCTCTTATTTCGCCTTCGCCACACAGACACGCATAATATGCCTACCTTAATATACCCCGATTCCAGGCTACTTGTAATACCCGAATTTATACGCGATTTTATTTGATTAATTTCGATTCAAATACGCACACGTATAGTATACCTACGCATAGTCGTAGAGCGTCGAGCGCCGTGCCGTACACGTAGATTGTATTGTCGGCTTCGTAAAGCGGTTTACAGGCGCAATTACGGTAGTTTAATAGAGCCTCGGCCACGAATCGCTTTGCGATAAAGACGCTAAAGGGATGGATTAGCGGAGGCAATATTTTGTCGAATGGGTGGGCTTTCAAAGATAGTCCAAATGAAATTATATCGGATTTTCTTGTAGGGGGTTGGCTAGTTTTTTTCCTATTTTTAACGTGCGTCTCCGTTTTCAAATTAATTTTTTGAAATGAAAATTACCTGCCTTTGAAATCTTCGAGTATAGAGTTTTATTCGAATTTTCAATTGAATTTGCTGGAAGGCTATAATGTGGGGGGGGGGGGGGGGGGGGGGGGTCATTTAGCCACTGGATGAATTTTGCCAAAATCTGGATGTCATTCGATTTGTCTTGAAGTTTCGATAAATGATGATCTCAGAGGGCATGAATGACCTTGTACCTCACCCCTGGGGCTGGAGCCTGTAAATTGGACATTCATAGAATGAAAATGTTTAGCTTTCTGAGCTGGAAATGCTAGAATTAACCAAAAAAAAAAGGTTTTTCAATCCCAATGTCGTTTGAAATGTTCAAGGACCAATTCAAGAGTAGGTATTCTGGTGGTAGAAAAAGTTTGAAAAAATTTCGCAACATCTCATGTGCTAAGAATTGGGAAAAATCGGTTGAAAATTCGCGTAGTAGGCATTTTTTACTCAAATGAATGAGGTTAGCGCTAATGACTACGAACACGTCAGCTAATTTGCCACGTAAGGTATTTGGAGAGATGGTCAGGTATTCTGCGCCAGGCGCCAGGAATTGAAGAATTCAAAGGATGTCTGCTACCTCTCTTGGTACGAGAGACGCAGCCAGCACTACGACGATGATTGAGTCGAAATTTTGACGTAATTCCACCAGAGGTTTACTTGATTAATTATGACCTTATCACACCAGAGGCTTTTTTTTACGTCAATAATTCAGGGGATTTTCAATTTATACTCATTATGCAATAATTTTTGGAAATTTTTTCAAATTGAATTTTTTAGAAATTGTCTCAATGAGATTTTCAATGTTTTGATTCTTGAAATTTCGTTTAAATATTTTTTTTCGTAAGTACCTATTATTTTTAATTTGTGAGTTTTATAATTTCTTTTTCGTTTAGATTCTCTAAAAATTGAATTTTTGGAATTTCGTTAGAAGTAAGTTTTGGAAGCATGTGTCTCTGTGTAAGCACCCAAAATGCTACATTTATGTACGAATACGTACACACGAAATTACGCCCTTACCTACCCTATTGAACGTAGAGCGATTATTCGCCAACGCTCGGTACAATGACGTATTTTAGAGTCACGTATAGTAAAGCGATATCTCGCCAACCTACGTACTCGTTCTTATTATAATTTATGAATATTTTTAACTCCCTGCCTATCTGCCTATCTGGACTATACACAGCGAGTACTCGCCAGCACTGTCCTATGACCTTTTTTAAGAAACGAACTAATAAAGCTATTTTCTCGCCAATCCGTCTGTTTCTGAGTGTTTTAAGTTATTTTTTTTTTTATACTAATAAGATGTACGTAATACCTTGAGTAAATACAACACCGTGGTACAGCGACGAATCGCCAACCTGGAGGTTTTACTTTCACGAGTGAGAACGCGACACACACTGTATGAAAAAAGTAAACGTATATTTGAAAGACTATCACTACACCGAAAGACTCCTTAGTAAAGCGAATAGGTCCGCCAACCAGGAGTTCGATGAGAAAAGAGCTCTGCGAGACCACCACGTACCCGTATATATACACCTAAACCTTAGCACAATTATTTGGTAACCACGTATTACTGATGCCCCAACCGAAAGTCTAATTTTGAATGCCGTATATTTTCCCTTCAACAATTTTGAAAACCAAGAAATTTCTCTATCTTTTTGAACCAAATATTTGTGTCGCGAAAGGACAGTAAACTGCAGCGTTTTGTGGCGCTACATCTGTATTTTTTTTAATTTTTTGAATAGATTAGGCATAATTTTTATTGATTTTTCTTTATTTCAGGTTGTCAAAAATTATTTTAAAAAATTTCAATTTTCTCAAAAAATGACACTTGAAATTTGGTAGTTGTTATGTGATTTAAAAAAAAAAAAAAACAATTTTTCAAAATAATTTTTTGATTTTTTTCAAAGTTTGGGTTGAAGTTTTGGCAAATTGTCCTTGAATGTTTTTGATTGTTTTCAAAAATGAAATTATCAAAATTTTGGTTAAAATTTATTGAAAATTTTTTTTGATGTTGTAAAATGGAATTTTTTTTTTTTTAAAATAAAACTTTGAATTTTTTCTGAATTTTGTAAAATGTGATTTTTTGCTAGAAAATTTTTCAAAACATTTTTTTTGGGTATTTTTTTGATTTATTTTTGTTTTTAATTCATTCAAAAATAATATTAGAAGTTAACCGTATCAACCACCAAACAGGTCGATTTCTTATTGCCTCGTGTTGTAATTCATCGCATGAAATCAATCACCAAAATACCATCTATTAAATGTATTGTAACCCGAATTATACCAATATAGATGGCTACCTAGACCTACATACATTATGTATTTATGTTATGTATGTACAGAGACATATACACAGCTATCGAGCAGAATGATTAAAATGAAACCCGATCGGCGCATCGTCGGCGTCGTATTTTCTATATTAACCTTTCTTTCCACCTTATTTGATTGATTGGCTCAAAGAGTCACGCAGTATTTGGCAAACATAAAGAAAAATATTGCGTATAAAGACGCGAAAAAGCTCGCGCAAATTTTATTGAACAACTTGGCCGTATTAATTTTCTGCTAAAAAGTAAAACGATACCTCTATACAGTCTTCATTCACCGCCTCTACACCCCCCCCCCCCTTCGCACCGCCACCTCGACATATTCCATTTCACATCACACGTATATTATAGTATTGACAGCGCCAGCCCGCTCGTTGCAGCTTTCAAGAAAAATGAACCTTTTGGATCATACTCGCGCCGTAATGATCTCCGAAATTGATTGATTAATAATTTCTCGCGTGTTTTCCCTCCATCCTCTCACCCGAAGCGATGTCAAAATTTAAACCGTTCTATTGGGACGGTGTCGAATATTTTTACAGCCGCGAATTTTCGGCTTGGAAAGGAGGAGAGGTGCAGCGTAGGTGGCTAAGCTCGAGGAAATTTATGCTTGTGACGTTTTGTATGTGTTTGTGTTTTTCTAGGTCGTGCGTTGCGGATTACTTTGCCTCTTTTGTGGTACGGAGATCAAGCGTTTATTTATCTAATTCTGTATGGGAATAACCTCTTGTCATTTTTGGCACAGGGAAGCGATTAGTTTGAGTTTCGTTTCCGTAAGTAACTAATATGCGCCGTCTTGGAATTTTTCGTCAAATTTTTAGTTCGAGGTGGAAAAAATTTTCTGTTTAAAAAAATTGATTTGAAAAAAAAATGGAGGATCGCGAAAAATAAATCGAAAAAATTTATTTCAATTCAACTTGAGAAAGTACATAGTTTTAAAATTTAATTTTTTCTGATTTTTTCTGCTTGTCCTAATCCGCTTTAAAAGACTCCTTTGACAACGTTCTATGAATACACTTTGTGAAACAACAGCAATAGGTATCCGAGAGGAAAATATAATCTAATTTACATTTCATTGTGGAGCAGATATACCTACAGTCTATATTTAAAGTACAATAAAAACAGCCAAACACACGTCTAATGAAATTACCATCCAATGCATAGCCAACTCTTGGTACACAATTATGAATTAACACAGCTCAAAGCTCGATACGAGCCATATATTGAGTGCATCTAACACAATAGTTCGACTATATGTACCTGCACGGTCCTATACCATACGTATAAGTTACGTACTACAAAAGGGGTACAAGTTCATGTCTCAAAGAGAGAGAGAGAGAGAGAGAGAGAGAGGACTTTTCCATACTCGGATAATACAATTTCGTACTCTCCATTTTACCTATACCTATCGTGGCACCGTACAACAAAGTAATCCTATACCATCGATTCTCCACTGGGCTGCGTTGCTTAAGGTGTCCTATCTTTGGTATTCGCTCGTGTACGTATAGATTTGCGAAAAATAACATAGGTATATACTCTATTACGTAATTTACGATTTACTAGCTGTTATTGTCGAGCAGAATGAAACTTTTAGTTGAAAAAGTTTTCGTATTTCGCGCCATATCGCGAGCAATTGCCGGCCGAAGCCCGGAGCCGGGTGCAATATCGCGTGGCATTTTCGTATTCGCGTCCGATCACCCCGGGCTAAATTATTCATCGAACGAGAAAAAAATCGTGCTTCTTATAGTACCATAGCTACGTAGATGCATGTAAGAAATGGCGAGATTTTTTGCACCTTTTTTCGGCGATGCAATATGTTACACCCAGCTAAACCGTTGAATATTATTAGGGAGCTCGTCGAGCCGGGTGGGTAATGGGAGCAGGGAAACCTTTGGGGTTAAAGAGTTCATTTCACGTGTAATAATCTACGTGGCCTGGTGTGCAGGCCAGGCGTGCAGACTCAACTGGTGTTCTTTGTAATGCTTTTTTACATCGCCATTAGCCGGCCCCATGAGTGGAATTCCTGTCACGTTTTGGTAAACGTCGAAATGAAGACGATTCGCATTAATCGAATGTACGAGTGTATTCAAACGAAGTCGATTACGCGATATGGAATTGGTAATAATTTTCGATGATTTTTTTTCATCAAAAAACTCCAAAGTAGGCACTAGGCAGCTGTTTTTCTCGGATTGAAAATTCAAGTGCTTTTGAGAGAAAAGGGTATCTCAGTTTGGACTGCGTGGTATTTTTTTGGTCGATTATCGGAGCCACCTACTCACCTCAGAAAACTGTACACAGCCATACCAGTCGGCCACCCACGATATATTTTGCCTGTTTCATCATATTTTAACATTGTCTTTTCAGAAATTATTCAGTGTCCCGAAATTGTTTTGATAAATACCTGCATAATAAATAGGAAGATTCTAATGAAAAAATGATGAAAATTTTTATTCATGTTGTCAAAGTAGTATACAAAATACAAAGAAGCAGTCGTAGAAAATTTGACCGCCTACTCTGTTATTTTCATTTTTTTTTCTGCTTTAAAAGCGAGTTAGAAATAACGTAGACGTCCTTTGCACGCTTAAGGGTACGAATTAAGAGCGATACGATTTTGCTCGCAATATTTTTTCGTTGAGAGATGATTGGCATAATTTCCTCATTTTTATAAATTTTCGAGTCTCCGATCCTGATCTTGTCAACTCTTCTTTACACCTTTCTATGACTTTTTTTTTTTTTTCTTGAAAAATGAGGGACATTAACACGATTATTCCCCGATTTCAATTTTGACTTTTCAAATAATCAATTTTTTTTTACAGAAATGTGCGTCAGTTCTTCAGAATCTGCACAGTTGTCGAGATTGTCGAATGAAGTTACGAGTTTGGGCTGAAATGAAGTCTTGATAAGGTGAGTTTTGTTTTTAAAACATATTTTCTTTGAAATTTTTGAGGTTAAAGTGCGGGGGGGGGGGGGGGGGGGGGGGGGGGGGGAAAGGAGGATTCAACTGAAATCGGTATCGTTTCCAAGATGCCATATTATGAGGAAAATGGAAGAGAGCGTGAAAGTTTTTTTTTAAACTATAGATGAAGCTGAAATCGAAACCGAAATTTTTTCAAGTTTTTAATAATTGATCGCAGAGGAGGGGATATTTTTCTGTTTTTTCGTCAAATAAAGGTATAAATTTTGCATTTTTTGATGGTTGGGGGGGGGGGGGGGAAAAAAGCCTTATTTTTTTTTTTTCAATTTTTTGGGGGGGGGGGGGGGGGGGGGGGGGGGTCAAAAAGCCTTACTTTTTTCTTCTCAAATTTTTGGGCAATTTTTTCCTTAAAAATTGGAGCTAGAAAAAATTTTGTAGAACCAAATTGTGAAGTTGGAAAAATTGAGCATTTTATGCCTCTTGTCATTTTACAGTTCTTGAGATATTACGTCAATTCGAAATGTAATTTCGTGAAATAAGGGTGACGAGTCGATACTAGGACTATTGAGCTGGTTCAGAAAATGCAATGATTTTTTTGCGTCGTGTGTATAAGTGATGGTAAACTGCCAAAAACCATGATTTCTATGAAATTATTTCATTTTGAGGTTCTTAGAAAATCAATTTGAAATCAAACTCCCGAAAATCCCAAAATTAAATCCAAATATTTTTTGATTCTTTAACGAACTAGACCATTTTCCACCATTTTTATGTATTTATTATATTTTCGAAAATTATCAAGAACAGTATTTTTGGACAAAATTTTGACCGAAATTACAGCTGTAGGTACGTAATATCTACTCTACTTGTTTTCACTTTGAGAGACCATGTTTGCTCCTATTTTGGGGTAATGTTGGTTGTAAAATTCTTGAAAATGTTTTTTTTTTGAATAGGAATGGGTTTGTTCTCTGTTGTGACCATTTCGATAGAAATATGACTTTTTTAAAATCTTTATCTTTTCAAAAAACTTGAAAAAAGTGTTTTTCCTGAGGAAAAGAGAATTATTTGTTCCAACTCAAATTGCTTTTACGAGAAAACAGATTTTCTTCTTTCTTTTCGCGCTTGTTTTTAAAATTTTTTTTCCCCAAAAATCAATTAAAACTTGAAAATTTTGCTTGTGAAAATTTCTCTTGCTTTCGATCGACTCGTGCCTAAAAGTGAAAATAGACGAATAGTTGTCAAAGGCCTTGAAAGGTGTATGAGCCCGCTCGGGGGTGAAATAATTTCCTTACGAAGGTATTTCCCTTCTGGAAGGTATACACGTACTCGTGTACTATCCTTATTGTTCGACATGTGTAAGTTGGAAAAAAAATTCTCTCGGAAGGAGCTGGAGCTCCTTCTTTTGTGAAATTTTCACATCTCGGAAATTTTTTCCTTTCGCTTTGTAGGCTTTCTTCGGTTCGAGATGTAATCTTTGTTCGTTCGT
Organism: Paracoccus marginatus; assembly: GCA_900065295.1. NCBI lineage: Eukaryota > Metazoa > Arthropoda > Insecta > Hemiptera > Pseudococcidae > Paracoccus > Paracoccus marginatus. Next base: position 30,043 of record FIZT01028199.1, on the reverse strand, counting down.
AATCTAATGCGGCGATAACCTTCGATAAAAAAAATAGGTACTCGAATTCGTATGGGAAAATCGATAAAACTGCACGTAGGTACATTTATTGGCGGTTGCCTATACTGGGAATGGGAAGGAGAGAAAGAATAATTTTTCTGTTCGTAGATTCGTACGCAGCGTAGTACTGTTTACTTTACGTATAGAATAAACTGTGCGTGCAGGATTTTTTATTCTCGTGTCGTGTACCAAATATGCAATTATGCATGTGTGATTTTGTTGTCGTAAATTTACTCGCGAATGTGCCGATGTGACGAGGTGACGTTCAGGGGAAGGGGGTGGAATGCGGACCTTTGTTTTTTATTAAAAGGCTGCGGAAAAACACAACATAGGTTGTGAACTTGTAATCTAGGTATTTTGGTCGATTCTATCCGCTTCTGACGAACTATCCAGGACCCTACCTAGCCTCCGAAGCTTGTAAATTGGTGCTTTGAATTTTGCAATTTTGTAAAATGCGGCTCCAAACACGCGCGATACGTGTAAGTAATTTATGCTGGCCCGGTTCGATGCATTATACAGAACAGAGGCTCCAAAAATCTCGGGATCACCTCCGGCACGGCGCGCGGAATGGGACATCGTGCGACGATTTTGCGAACACGACGCCGACGGCGATACGAGCGATGGGACCGGAGCTGAGCCGGGGAAATAGTACTACGTGCAGCACGGAGTAAGATTGCTGGAAACATTGTGGCATGGCATGGCAGGAAACGAGAGCAACGCCGGCGACGACGACGGCGATACACTTGGCCCAGATTTCCGCACCCTGCTATAACCGATCCGCCACAGCCACACGTACGAGTAACTGCCTTGCCTCGCCTTGCCGAACGTCGTCGTGTGTAAGTACGAGAAATATCGTCGTCGTTTCGAAATATTCGCGAAATACCAGCGGTTAAAATTTCGCTCCCAATGCGAATAATTTGACGATGCGAAAAAAAGAACAGCGTACACCGAACGATGGTAAAAATCGTGGACGCGTACTCGGATACCGCCGTCGAAAAAGAAAACACCAGCACGCAGCGAGAAACGCGCGTATTTATCGCTTCCAGTGCGATGCTCTTTTGGTAAAAGATATAGTCTGGGATTGCGCAAAAACCCGACTCCGAAGCCCGAAAGAAAGGGGATACGTGCGCACCTGATAATCGGTCTGCTGTGTTTTGGAATATCTAACTAAGCACATCCTGGAGCTCGGCGCGGCGCTCGGCGGTTTTCTCCCGAAAATTTCGCATTTTCTATGCTACGTCTGTATGGTAAACGAGCGTTCGGTACAAGCAACATTAGCCCGCTGTTTCGCTTTTATTCGACGCGTATATACTGTAAACGTAAAGTCACCTGTTGAAAAATATTCTCATTCGTCTCGTACCTTATATATTACCGCTCGTATTATTATTTATTATTGTATACCGAAACAGATACGGAATTTTTTTCATCTCGTTTGTTGCTACTGGATTTTTTTTTACACTTGTATTTCTTTTTTTCATTCGTCTGCTCGACTTTTGATCCTCGTACGTAATTTTTTTTTCCCGCAACGGTTCTGAAAAGGGTAAGTATATAAATATTTTTGCGACGAATTGTTAATTTTTTCAGCCTTCTTTTTTCTCTCTTTCTGTATTTTTGAGCATCCGGCTCCGGCCCAGTTTGTATTATTTATTTTTTACTTCAAATTTTTTTCCATCTCTTTCTGGCCGAGCTGAAAAGGTCACGTGTGTGCTTTGACCAAATCAACAAGTATTAGGTAGGTATTCGTAGGTGAAAATTATATGACCTATGCTGCGAGCTATACGTAAATGTACGTAATAAGTACTCGCGTAGAGTTGGCGAAAAAAATCATTCGAGCATTTGTTTTTGTTGCAAACTCAACCCGAACCGTTTGAATTAATTATTTGACCAAAATTTATGGTTTTTTATAACTTGTACTTTGGACGGGTGAGCGTAAAAAATGTACGTCAATTTAGCAACTACACCTTTTTTTGATTACGTCTCATGAATAAATACGTTTTAGTGTACATACGTACCTACTACGTACTCGTACTAGCGGCCGAGTCCGTTTGCTATTTCGTGAGCGTGATGCTTTTTCCCTCCTTAGACTCTCGAGATGCTTTCGCGCCCAATGCTAAAGAAACAGAAATTATAAACGTAGACGGAACGAGTGATTTTTTTGATCATCCGAAGCGAATAATGTTGAGTAATTTTCTCCCTTGTTCTTAGGAAAAAAGAAATGCTCGGAAAAAAGAAATGCTCGTCGCGAGTGGTATAAAAAAGAGCTTACCTATATTTGCAGAAAAATTCGACAAATTTTTTTTTTTTGGTCTGCACTGTTTGAAAGAGCATGTTTTACTCGGTGAATTTCGTACAGTGGTGAATTTTTCATTTCGAGCATTTCGACAAAAATGAACCTCCCTTGAGGAATTACGTACCTTACAGATGTCGTCGTTGTCAAACGTAAGTCATTGTGGATGAAAAATTCATCGTGATTTGGATGGATTTCTTTTCTAATTGTTAGAAGGATTTGATGTGTGGAGAAACGGACCAGTTGATGGGTTAATTCCTCGCATTCTGTACAGTTTGAAAGTTTTTTTCAAAAGAAGGGCTGCGTGTTGTCAAGTTTTTGAAATCATTTTTATCTGCTTGTTTGAGGAAATTATTGCGAAGAATGTTTTTAGATTGAATTTTTTCCTCGCAAACGAAGGGGAAAAAAATTTAAAATGTTATAAAATAGCAAAACCATCAAAAATGACGTGCTGAGATATTCATTTATTCCCACCCATTCGACCTGCCCTCTCTTCAGTGCTTTTATTTCAAATCCAGTCTTGGCGAGTTGAAGAAATGGTAGAGTAAAAAATTAATAATTTTCTACGATATTTCATTTCTCCACCTCGAACTATACATAGTAGGTACCTTTCGTGTACGACACGGTATTGCATCGATAAAGATGAATCGGAGATTGAAAAAAGAAATGCAAAATACATGCGAAAGACGTAAATAAAGCAAAATAATTTATTTCGCAAAGGAAATTGCGCAATTTCGATAATTGCTTCTTCATAACGAGCGACGATACAATAATACGTATTTCAATCGTAAAAAAAAAGGGGGGAAAATGAAAATATGATCTATTTCAATTTTTGTACTCGCGACTTGCGAAATGGCGATGAAAAACATTGAAGAACGCAACGCCGAAGCTGAACCTTGATCTTTATGCAAACTTTTCAAATATTATAAAGATGAGAAAATGCGGCGAAATAAAGTAAACACAAAAACTTATAAAGAAGAGAAAATTTCCCTCGGTTTGTTCCGGTTTGCGTTAAATAGCAATTTTCGTGGTTTGAGGGGGAGTAGACGGGGAATATCGAAGGGGTAAAAATTATTATCACGAGTTTGAAACTTCGATGCGCGCTGGCTGGTAGATGGTAGAAAAACAACAGTTATTAAATTTTTTTTCTTTTTAATTGCATTTTGCCCCCTATTTCGAGTCCGAAGAGAAAATCAAAAATGAAGGAGAGAATTCGACGACGACAAAAAAAAAATGGCGAAAAAATCAAGATCGCAGGTGGTAAGCTTTTATTGACAATTATCGAGAAAATTGGCTCGAAGTTGGCTGTATTGAAGGAGAAAAAATTCGTCCGAGGAAGGTATTTTATAGATTCGGCTTTGTGAAATTCCATTCGAGAGGAATTCAATTGTACAACGTCGATTGTGGTTTCACGCGACAAAAATTTTAAGTATTGTAAGCGCTCGAAAGAAAATGGTTTTGATTCGGGGGGATGGTAGGAGGAAGCTTGGCGATTTAAGAAAATCAGCACTATGAGTAGGGTGAGTACGTTCTGTAAACATGAACCTGTTTTGTTGCAGGAAAACGTATAACTTGGTGGTGGTACGCGAACGTTAATAAAATTGCATACGTGGAATGCCCTGAGAATGTTTGCGCAATAACCGAGTCAATATTTCATGGCGATAACAAAATATAAAGCTAATTAATGTGTACGAGTAAGCTACGAACTCTGACTATAGCTCCGAGTTGTTTTACTGTTTTGTAAAATGAACTGATAACGGGCTCCAGGGTGATTGTGCGATTGTGCATTATGTCTCAGGGGGAATACGTATCTCGAAAGGAGCTACGACGTGGCGTGGGAAAATATTTGAGGAAATTAGAGCAGAATGCAGCTGAACTTTGTATTTGAATTGATTTTGGTAATCTCTTTTAGACGTTTGATTATGAAAAAAGCATGGCTTACGTACCTAGTCCAGATAGACGATATGTTTTTTCAAATTTTTTTACGGAGGTGGAAGACTTTCGAAAATGAAAAAAACATGGTCAAATAAAAAACAATGGCAGATTCGTACTCAGCAAGTCAAACTACCCCGATTTAGACCTTTCACTCAGAGGCTGGACGCTGGAGTGTGCCCAAATATACCAAGGTTCAATAGTAGAGGTCTCTGATGGTCTCAATTGGGTTTCCCTACGGTTCAACATGTACTTAGTTTTCATATTTTGTTCAGAAGTACTAATGGAGACGAAAACCTCTTATTCTTACGTGTTTTTCATAATTTGTACCAAATGAGGAAGTTTTTGATTCAAAATTTGGTGCATTTCTCGTGATCGGACGTGAAAAGCAATTATGTATTTCTGTTCAGGGAAGTCGAAATGTATAGAATCGATCCCAAGAATGTCACATTTACTCACTCTTATTGCACGCGGAGGTGGTGCCTTGAAAGTTCCTCCCCGTGCCCCTTATGGGAATGTCGAAAGGGCTCTCGTTTTCTAAAATTTTTTTTCAGCCCAAAGTCTAAACAGTCATCGCACCGACTTCTGTGCTTCTTTCACTAATAGCCACACGTTTCTGATAGTCAGTCCCGGGCAACGATAGCGGGCGCCAACATAGTGTGTAACTTCCCAGGGTAGCATCGTGGAAAAAGTGGCGCGGCGTATCTATGTACCTACGGCAAATATGACGCGTGGTCAGTTTTCATTTTTTTTGACAATGCTGCACCAACTGCAACTCTTTGAAACTTGTATGGTATAATTAAGACTAAATAACACATTTTATGAAAAAAAATGGCGACTATCCCTCCGAAATTTTTTAACAAAATGGCCGCTCAAACTTTTCAAAATGCCATGACTCAGTGAAAAATTGCTCAAAAATTTTGAAAAAAATTTTTTAGGGCTACCTTTACTCCTTAAAATCGATCTAAAAAAAACGAAAAATTTTTATCTAGATTTGGCGAAAAACTAGAAAATAAACATTAAAAAACAAATTTTGGCCCCTTCCCTGTAAAAAAATTGCACTAGGGGTCCAAAATTTTTGTCAGAGTATTTTCTCATCATGGGTGACCTTTTGAGGTAGGTTTCGTTGAAATCGCTTCCGGGGCCCAAAAGCCTTCATTTATCCTCCTATAGGTGGAATCTACATAGGTAAGCGGCAACTTGCAACTGCAACCTGCAACCAGCAACTGGAGTTGCAACTTGCAACCAAATCAAATTATTTTGATTTGGTTGCACATTTTGAAGCAACTTCGTGTGTTGACTTCACAGTTCGCAGCTCCCGCATGCCAAATAAATATTTTTTGCGCTTTATCAATGTTTTCGTCTTGTTTACTTGACAAATATGAAATTTTTTTGTCTTTTGTACCAGCATTCACATTTTTTTAAAGACTGCGTTGCGTTTAAAGTTGCGTTTTATGTAGTGTAGCAAAATTGAAAAAAAGTGAAGTTGCATTGAAGTTGCAGTAATTTTTAGCTAGTTACACGTTACAGTTGCAAGTTGCTGCTTATGTAGAGTTACCCATAGGTACCATTTCAAAAAATACTAAAAAAAGTTTTCAAAAAAAAATTACTAAAAACTTCTTTTTTAATTGAAAAAAAAGTTGAAACTCGTTCGAACTCTTGAGAAGTAATTTTTGATACTTCCTGCAAGGCATGGAAGTCAGCCAAAAATGTACCTCCTGACGCCGGCCTGACTCCCGGAGTCAGTGTGGAATGTGACTCTAGACTCCGACAGAAAATGAAGCGGAATCCACCAGTTTGGTTTGTGATCAAACGACGTACCGTATTTACTGCTCAATAAAGTGCAATTCATTTTGGAAATCGCTTTTCGTAAATTTCAGCCTTTGATGATTTTTTCTTCAGCTTTCAAATTAAACTCTGCCAGTGAAAAGTGGAAATTGTCAATTGTCGAGTATTTTTCGTTCAAATCTAAATTCGACGTTGCGATAAAATGTAATAAAACGTGTTTTTTTCTTCTTCTAATATACGTATAATTGACAGTGCTACCCGAATTGACGAGCCAACATCAATCGAGAGGAGAAAAAATTTAATTTATTTTTTTTCACCAATCTAATCGATTAAGAGGGGAGACGAATCGATGGAAGTTTTGGGGTAAAGTTAACGACGAGCTGTTTTTTATAGGAACAAATTGCGAAGTTGTATAATAAAATATGGGATGTGAGAAAAATTCGAAAGGATACTCTCGATGGTTGCAAAATCGTAACGATACGAGTGTACCGCTGCTGGCTAAAAGAGAACCAAATGTAAATAAAAGCCCGACGAGTGGTCGAGGCATGGTGAAGCTTACATACAGCTTTATGTATACGCAGGAAAAGCAACGAGTATGGAGGCGATGACTGTAGGGGAAGAGAGAGGAAATATTAAGCGAATTGAAATACGATTCTCGTGATATTTGTACGAACGCTGCTGACGCCGACGCCGCAACTTGTACTACGAGTACTAGGTATATTCAACAAGTTAAAATTTAATTTTATGCTGACAATAACGCAGGTACAGCGAAGGTGGTGTAGTAGAAGGGGTAGGCGGGGTTTGGGTCTTTTTTCAAGAGGAATAGTATCGGCGTTAACGTGATTTGAAGCGAAGGTAAGAATTTTTTCATCGGTTCTTTCCCCGCGCGTATAATATTCTTGCAAGTAGGTACCATATTGGGTGTATTTTTGAAGTCGACGAGAGCGAGATTTAGAGGGGGGCGAAAATTACCAGCAGAATTCTCGCAATAACGAAAATTTCCTCGATTCCAGCCGTGCTTGAAATAGTCGTAATTCTTTTCGTTCTTTTATGTTTTTATTTTTTTTCTACGTCGGTTGACTTTTTGTCGCAGTACTGAGACGCGTTTATGAATGTCGAATTTCTCGTGTAAATTTGATCGTTTGCGGTGCGGATGGATTCGTGTGTAGATACTTTCTCCTCTCGTCCGAAGCGACGTGATAATTTCGCGCCTCGCCGTGCCGGCAGCAGCCGCAGCTACAAAAGTCGACCGAATCGAACGAATCGTACGAGTAGTTTATCCGTGCAGTTTTATTAATTGGACTCGTTAGTCATTTATGGCGCGTGTGTTCGGTCATTAAAGCGGATTGCCTCGTCTGTTTTGCACTTCCACTTCTAGCCCCAGCTACCGCGCGACTGTATTGATTCGAATTACATGTTAAACCGTGTGCTAAATGCTCGCCTCACTCGTAATTAATGACAATCGTGTTTTAGCGACCGAACTATCGGTCGTGCTCGCGGTGGCGTTTTTTGTCTCTAGCGTTTTTGTTCGGATGGCGGTATAATGGATGAGGGTTGTCAAGTGCGGGGAGTGGGGGAGGGAAGGATGAGTGTTCGAATGTGCGAATATGTATTTGTGATAGTCTCGCTTTTTTTACTTTGATTTTTTTCGAATTTGGAATTTTTTTTAAAGAGATGGTTTTGGCAAAAAAATTGGGAAAAATTGTACATATTTTTAAAAAAGTCAATTTTTTCTTAAAATTGAACAAATTTTTTAAAAAAATTGCGAATCTTGTAGATCTGACCAGTTTTAGAAAATTGGTTGCTTTTTGAAAAAAAAAATCAAAAATTTACCTTTTTTTGAAAATTTGAAAAAAAATTACGAAGAGATTTCAGATTTTTTTCATTCATTCCGATTTGCCGATTTTTTTGGAAAATATATTTTTCTTCAAAATCGGCCAAAAATTCAATTTGTGATTTTGAAGAAACTTCAATTTTTTAAAAAACCTCAATTTTTCGAAATTTATAAAAAATTGTTTTTTTGTGATTTGAGAAGGAACTGCAATATTCTTGTGTTTTACAAAAAAATAAATTTTTGCTATTTCGAGAAAAAAATCAATTTTTCATGATTTTGAAATACTGCATTCTTCTTAAAAAAATCTATTTTTTCATCTGAAAATTTTTTTGGTGGCTTTTGAAGAAACTGAATATTTTGGACTTGAAATAAATTTAATTTATTTTTTCTGTCGGAAATGATTCATAAAAATTTGTGATGAAGCTTTATTTACAGTTTTTGAAAAATTGAAAATTTTCATGACCTTTTTTTGCGATTTCAAGGCAAAAAAATTAATTTTCGAAAAAATCAATTTTTTGACATTTTTTCCTGCCCTACTTTTATTATTCGATAAAGGTCTTCTAAACCGTGAAAATTTCAATTTTCTTCATACTTGGGCATTTATCGAATAAATGCTCAAATCGTTCGTAAAATATATCCTCCAATTCGATCACTTTTCAAAGACATCGTCTTAAATGCAAATTCTCGTCCACATAACTATAATTTCCATCGTCATAACCAACGCAGATGGTGTTTGGAAAACGTTGTATTAAACCGTATTCCAAGTTTCGCTGTCGTACTCGTACAAGATAGGGGCGCGAGCTTGGGTCGTATTCTAAATTCATAAATCTCGCGTAATCCGAACAAGGCCAAGATACGGGCGGGGGATACAAAACGGACCGTGCCTTCGGAGGTTTTCTCAGCAGAAAGAGCTGAAACGTCTACGTAAGGGAAAAAAATGTATACTTAACCATAATCTTCGCCACGACCCGTTAATTTCGCATTTAAAAGACGAATTTTCGCCATGAAAATCAATATAACGCCGAGTGAGAGAGAGAGAGGGAGAGAGAAGCCTTTATAACGTGTAACTGCGTGTATTTATATTTTATACGACTGAGAAACCGCACGTAATTTATGGATGGTGGGGTTCGTAGGCTATAATAGCCTTTCTCGCGGACTAGTTTAATTAATAATCAGTAAAATATATAAAATATTATCAAATAACGCCGATAAGCCGTCCTAATCCGGTATCATTTTTCCTACTATTTACCCTAATTTTTAAAACCTGTCAACCGTGCTCGTTTGTTTTACTCGCGCAAACATAATTTTAAAGCTCTCATTTGTCAACATCGACATCGTCGACGACGATCGAACGCCGAATCGCAAACAAAGCGGTATTTTACGTTTACGTAGTACGCACGTACCGCGCGTACAATACGAGTATCTCGCTCTCTTTCGGCCAGATTTTCCGTGGTATTTCAACTTTTTTGTGTCGACGGGGGTCTGGTCGTTCTTTCAACCAGAGAGCCGGAGACGGATTACCTCTCGAAAGGAATTCGATTTAGGCAACTTTCATTACACATGCCATACGTTGAAAAAAGTCACCCGATTAAGGCAACGAAGCGGAGCTCGAGTAAGCTCTCGAATCAGGCTCACGGATCGGTGGAGAGATGCTGGGTGATAAAATACCGTCATATCTTGAACCGTATCGATGTCACTGACGAGCTCATCGTTCAAGTATCGAGCATACGAGTTTGCGAGTGAAATTGAAATATCGTCTGGCGAATGCCTGCAGACTTTCGGGCTCTCGTGAATTTCAACGTGGATTACCTACGTTTTATCGCGTCGATTATACCTCAAAGGTGTTTTGCTAATTCCATATTTATCGTTTTTTTTTTGGCAGTTTTGAAAAACGGTGCCTTTCTTCGTGGAGATTCCCTCAATTTGTGCGAACCTCTTTCTTTGAAATTCGCTCAATTTTTTCAATACGTATTTTCATGCTCATTTCTCTTGATTTGCAACTCTTTGGTTATTATTTTACTAGGTACTTTGTGCAAAATCATTCGAAACATACGCTCTTAAACGAGCTGGAATAAATTAATTATGAAAAATTCAACCGCCGTCTAATGCGGCGAATTGTACCTACGAGACGTATACACACCTACACTCTCAAATCGCACGTAAAATCCGGCGAAAACTTATCCGGCCGACACTTTTTTACACTTAAGAGCAAACCGAGTGTATGTAACGTATGAAATACCCCTTGAGTTATGTTTAAAGAAATTAAAAAGCAAAGTATTTAAACTCGTTTCTGAGCCATTAAAGTTTGAAAACTCGTGTTAAAACTTTCCCTTTCTGCAACTTTCGTGTACGAAAAATAAAGCGAATTTGCCGACAGTTTTTTTCTTCTTCGCTCCAGTCGCTTTTTAATCTATCTGGTACTCGTATATATAGCTCGAAAGAATCGAGAGAAGCGTTCACGCACATTTTTCAAAATATTGCCATATGACACGAATCGCCTACCTATTTTTTTTTTTTTTAATGGGATCTTCTTTCTCGTGCTATGTATGTAGGTAGCTAGGTACAAGGTTACGAAGTAAAAGTATATAAACTGTAAACTTGTTATATATGAGGGAAGTTTGCTTATTGCAGCTTTGTACCTAGATTGGACCTTGTTCGAAACACGCCAAAAAAGTTGTAAAAATTTCGACGACGACGGTTAATATATCGATAGAGTTGGCAGGTTCTAGGATAAGTTGAGAGTAAGTATATACTTTGTAGGAGTGGATCGGATCGATTGAAAATTGGTCTAATTTTCGTGAAGGTTTTTCTTCGTTGTTTTTCGTGGAAATCCTAACGAGCCATATTTTTATATTTTTATATTTTTAGTAGGTACTTTCGTAATAAAAATGAAGTTGAAAATATCACGAATTTGTCTTTTTATTTTAAAATTCCAACGAAAAAAAATTTCCTCAAATTTTTTGAAATTGCCTCAATTCAAAGTTTCAATTCACGTTTTTTGGTAATAAACATCATCGACCAAGAAAACTAATCTCGAAATCGTGTTCAGCGAGTCAATTCACCCCTTTGTACACCTTTTTTGCGACCGTCTTGGTCTTGCCTAGAATTCCCAAAATTGAATTTTTAGCCTAAAAATTTGGCGGGGTGAGTATGTACAAGGGCGAATGTTGGTCAAATGGAAATTTCCTTTTCATTACAATTATTTTGGCAAAACTCGAAAATTTTGATTTTTCACCCATTTTTTTCTGAAAATGTATAGGGGGAAATCGAATTTTACAACTTTTGCCAGAATTATCGTGAAAAGTATCTAGAAGGGGGTAATTTGATACGTAGAATCAGAATTTGGCATTAGAATTTTTTTTTGATCAATACTTCCCTCTCGTACTTCGTCAAAACTTGAGTTTTTTTTTGCAAAAAAATGCATTTTTCATCGAGAACCACTACAGCTAAAAATCTGAAAAAATACCATACACATATTGTGCTGGGGTAGGCGGTAGGCCCACATTTGTACCCAAAAGAAAAAATATATGTCTTCTAGCTTCGAAATTATGGCGATTTAAAAATTTCTAAGTAGGTTTTTTGTTAGAATGCAGTGCAAAAAAAATCTGTAAAAATTCTCAAAAGTTCGTTACCACTCCCCATGTACTATACCATTTAGGTATAAATTTCAAAATTTTTGGTTTATCAGGTACCAAATTAGAATTTTTCAACGAAAAATCGATATTTTGGGGGTTGTGGGGAAGAGGAGGTGGGATGGCCATGGGAGGTGGAAAATCCGCCCTAAAGTTTTTTTTGTGTCCTCAATAATGCCTGATTTTTAGTTTTGAAAATCAACTCTTAGGCAGATTCATCTATCTTAACCGGGGGTACCCTACCCTCTCAATTTTTTAAAACATTTTTTCCGTTTTCAAAAGTTGTCTCACCCCCTCAAAAAAAATTAAGTTTCACGGAGTGAGGTAAAAATTTGGCCATTTGCCCTAATGATTTTTTTACCGAGAAGATTGAATGACAGTTTAACAAAATTTCAACCAAAGCCATCAAATGATCCCTTCACCACACCAGTTCTTTCATGAAAATCTCCCTAAAAGTCAATTTGTTTTCAATTTTTAAATTTTCAAATAAAATTTTGAAATTTAATTTTTTCGAATTCGAAAAAGTTTAATTTCGGGGAAAAATATGTTCACTTGAATTTTTAATTTTTTTCCCCCAAAGGATTACGAATCATTTATTTTATTTTTTGATTTATGATTTTTCTGAACTTTTTTGAATTTCTTTTCCCCTCACATTTCTCCGTACCTTTATTTTTCCTCATTCTCGAAATTCAAATCGCACTGCTCGCTCTTTATTTTAAAGAAATCATAAAATCTTGCACGCTGAGTTTTTTTCCAAACTCATTTTCGTGTTCTCCTACAAAAATAATACTATTTTTGTCGCTCTCTTCGGTGCATTTTTCATAATTTATGGCTGCATTTTTTCACACCAAGTTTCAAAAAAAACTTCGTAAAAATTTCGCTATATTTCGCATCGAAAACCTTTTATGTACTCGTTGCGTCTTTAATTTTCAATAAAAAGTATCTAATCCGCGGGCTATAACACGAAAGTTATAATATTGAAAGAGTTTTAAATATATCGCCATTGGGTCAATTGCGAGATAAACTTAATTTGTAGTCTTGGCGCAATTTACAGCAAGCTGAACGCCGAGCTTTTCGGTTGTAAACTTTCGAAAGTATATGTCAAGGTAATATGTCGGGTAAGAAATTTGTGTTTAAAATGGAACAAATGTGTATTTATTCACTTTATATAAATTGCGTCTGTTTCTCTCTCACTGCAAGGTATATCTAAAATAGCGTCTACTTATAATTTAGAGATTACAAAAGTGATTAATTATTTAATACAATTTGCAGAAAATAGTAGTTTTTATACGTAAAACGTTGATCGTATTAGTTTGCCAGTTTTCAAAAATGAGATTCGAAAGAGGCGCGAGTTACATAATGAAACACTTTTTTTTTGTTTTTAATATGCGCGGAAACTCTCTCGACATACCGTAAAGAGGGTTAATGTATTTTTAAACGCAGGTATTTGATTTGGTCGGCGTTGTTGAGGGTTCGGTTCACGTATGCCGGGCCTTTGCTTTTATCGCTTACAAGGGTTAAATTTGATGGGCGCGGTGGGTTTACGTGTACGGATTTGGCGCTAGACGACGTGGAAACGATGTAACGTGCGTGTGTATCGGTGTTTTTCTCTCGCGACGACGAGGACGAAAGAACGAAAGGCCCGGATCCGAAGTGAACATAATTAATTACCGGCTTCAGACAAAAATTGAACGTCGAGTAGGTATATCTAAACCGAATTAAAATCCTCTTATCGTTAAAAACTCGACGAACGGTCCCTTATAAATAGCTTATAAAGGAAGCTTTTTGCGGCGACAGTTGCCCTGCTCCTGCACACCCCATCTAGTAAGGCTCGCTTTTCTTATATACATAACATACCTATTACAGCGGTATTACATATTAATAAGGTTCGTAAGCGTCGAGTAAACATTTGGATTTTGTTATCGTTCAATTTGTACCAGCACATCTCTGGAGTTGGGATGCGAAAAGAAATCGAATACTTTTTTTTCTTATTTTTCCTCGGTCATTTCGGAGCACATTTCAAAGTTTCGATCTACATACCTACTCGACGATTTTAAGAGATCAATAAATGTGCTGAACGAAGAGGACAGAATAAACTCGACGAAATGAATCGAGACCGCGTGGCCGTAGGAAAAAAATCGTGTAGGTACGAGATGATTTTTTCGGATGAATTGACGTTAACGAGGGTGTTTTGCCATAGCAGTAGCGTCAAGAAGCGGCACAAAGGGGTGGAATTTTTCTCACGCCGGGTACGTTGTTTTCATTTGAATTCTACAGAGAAGGCGACAAGGCTGCAGAGGTGAGCCGAGAGTGAGAGACGAAATAATCGAACGAGAAAAAGACGAAGGTATTTGCTGGAATAAATTCCACCGTAAGTATTTCTATTTTGTTTTCATTCAATTACAACGTACCGGATTTAAGAGATGGAGTTTGAAAATTGAAAAATGAAAAATCCACGTCAAGTAGATTTAGAGATGCCCTTTTTTTTTTTTTTTACTTTCTACTTTTTCGTATCAAGTCTGCGCGACAAATTCACTTACTCCAGAGATGGAAGATGCGTTTTTTTCCTGCCTGGGCCTGGCCTTTTCTCTCTCAGTTTTCAAGTCGTACCTAAGCTAAAGGTAGATTTTCAAAGGGTTAATTTTAAGGTGCATGGTTTAAAGTTACACCAACGTGCGTAGATTTCCAAACAGGACTACCTTTTAGCCCGGCCAGCTTCGACTTTCACTTTATACTCGAGTATGAAAACGGATATTTAGTCGGGAAGGCCGAAAACTAAAACGGTAAATTTCATAAGTTTATGTAATACATATCTCGCTAGATACATCGAAACCAGATGGTTTGAAAATCTTTAAAGTTAGCTTTCGGTATTGATTAACCAGAATTTATTAGCGTATACCTACGTGTTTTTAACCGACCGCTTTCGTGTGCTCCGCTGCTTCTAATGAACCGATGTCGATGTTTGGATTTGATTTAGCATCTTGTACCAAAATGGCTCGCGAAATTTGTCGAAAAGTTTGCACGCTTGAAATGAATAAGCCGGAGCTGGGTTCGGTTGGACCTAGTTGCGATGAAAAGGGTTCGCAATAGTAATTGCTTCTTATTTTGTCGCCAGCTTGCAGTGGAAAAGTACCCACCAGAAAAGGCAGAGAAAAGTTGTCTTAATTTACAACACTTTTTGTAGGACTCGTTCTGATTTCTCGATAAAATGGCCAGGTTATTTATTAACGATGCACGAGAAGTGAAAAATAAAGCCAAATTTGAGTTCAACGTGGACGAAAACCATGAAATCGATATGCGTGACGATTTTTCACCATTTTTTCGTTCTAGCCCCCTCCTTCCCCCCAACCACAAACCACCAAAATCTGAAAATGTGCCGTGAATTGAGAAATCGAAGTGAATCATTTTATTGGTGCTAGAAAACTAAATCATCATTGTAAATTCGAACTTATTTTTCTTCAAATTGAAATTTGAAGAAATGTGGTGGGGGGGAGAAGAAGGAGCTTTGATCAAAAAATGAATAAAAAGTCGTCATGGGTGTCAATTTCATAGTTTCGAAGCTCGTAGGTCACGATTTTGATGAAATTTTATCAATCTGAGTAGTATTTCTTGGAATTGAAATTTTCAGGAGTGGGGGGGGGGGGGGGGTAAAAAAAGGGGAAAGGAAAAAGGGGGGGGGGGGGGGGGGGGTTAAATCAAGGTCATAGGAAAAAATTGATTAAAAATCGTCATGTATATCGATTTCATGGTTTTCAAGCCCGTAGATCACGAATCCAAGGTCCATTTTTTGATCAGAACTGTATTTTGTGATTAGAATGTCAGAGAGTGACGATAAATTTTAGAAAAAGCTTAAAAATCAGGGCTGCAAGAATGAAAAAAGAAGCAAGAACTGAAGGAATAAAAAGAACTAAAAATTTGAAGAACGAGAACGAGTACGAGAGAAAATATTTTTGAAGAACGACATTGAGAACGAAGTTTGAGAGGAAAGAATGGACGAAAAACCAAAGAACCAAAATGTCTGTGAGCAAGAAGAAGAACGAGAACGAAAACTTTATCTTTCTCGCAGCCTGAAAATTATCGCGTATATCGATTACTTACGTTTCGAGCTCGCTAATTTCAAATTCGTGGACATTTTTCCGATCAAACGCATCCTTTTGAAAATCAATCAATTATGAAACCCGAACGATTGATGCATTTAGCTAGGTTTTACGCTCGAGTTATTTTCAAAGGCGTAAAGTAAAATACTCGTACAATGAAAATGAGAAAAGAATTATTTTATATTTTGTCGACAAAAGAAGCGTATGATTTTTATGCCATTAAAAGGGTGGAATTTTGGCCCGAAAAAAAAAACGGAAACGACGTTTATTTTGCCGACAATACGTTTTAACGTGAAATTTACTAAGGAAATTTGCATTTTTATAAAACTTTCTTAGCATTTCCTCGCGAGCTGACACTTTAATTTTGACAAATACGCTAACGAATTTTGCATGTTGCATGCTCGATGGATTTTCTCCGGCTGGCTTTTTAGTTTTTAAGGTAGGTATGTGAAAAGGCTGGGAATGGCGGGATGTTTGCCGTAGGACGTGTGGCGAACGAATTAGAAATCTAGGTGTAACGGCGATGTTATGTTATTCTTTGCCGTACATGTGTGGCTTTTGAAAACACCCTTTAAAGCTCATTACAAACGACTCGGCTGTACGTAATTTCATTTGTCGTATTGTTACCGGAACACGCACACATACGAATCGAGTATAAACTGTGCGCTTATTTTAGAGCTGAAAGAAAAACGTGGTTTGGTTTGGATTTGGTAGAGCTGAGCCGCAAACTGTGCTCTCGTAGTTGTGTCGTACCTATACGAGACGAGCATTCATTTAAGTGTAGCTGACTATCTCAGTTGATTATGTGTACTTCCACGTGAAGGTATACTATAGACCTACACACAAGCGTGGGTATACAACGATTGCTCTGGTGAAAATAGGAAATTTAAAAATACCGCAAGACGACAAAGCAGGCTGGCAAGTTGCTGGCTAAAAATTGAGCCCGCTGCATGTACATATGAGTGAGCAATATGTTGAAAATTCAATTTACACATTACGCACGCGATAAAGCCGCCGTTTTACGTAGAAGGTCGTACTTGTATTATATCGCGCCGCGTAAATGTATTTAATACATTTTGAACATAAATTACCTGCCTTACCGAACGTATTTATATACGTAGGCCTGCCCTATACTACATGTTAAAATAATATACGTTATAATTCTTCGTCCTCGTCGTAGTGGTACGAGTACGTATGTGTACTCGAGTACGTGCAAACTCGACCTCCATACGAGTGTGTGTATTTTGAGGAAGACCTAGGCAATCGGTACACACGGGGGTGTTAATCAATACAGCTTTTAATATTTACCCATTAAAAGCGAACGACAGCGCACACAATCTTGCTGAATAAAACGGACATAGTCTGGAACAACGCACAGGGACAGTGGCCGCGGATATTCAAACATATCGTCGATTGTCGTCCAACATTTTTCCCACCAGGACCGAGCCTGCAGGCCAACCTTTTCGAAACAATAAACTTTTGCTGAATATCTCACGATTCTTATTCGAAAGCTTTTACCGTGCCGGTACCATCTAGGCCTGGTTCGCTCTCGCGGTGTTGTTTTAAATTCAGCTTCGGATTTTCTAGCATCGAATAATTTTAACGCGAAGATTCGGTCAAGAGAGGGGTTTCGTTTTGACTTTTGCTTGGTTGGTAGTGGAGTGAAGGTGGATGTTTTGGGTGAGTGGGTACTATGGTCTGTGATTGGAATATTGAGAATGAAAATTGGTGCAGAGGAATGACGAATTTATCGAGAGAGGGAGAATCTGTTCGATGTTGCTGTTGAAAGCAATGTTACATACTTTTGTATTATTGATCCTTGTTCTGGCACGAAATGAATTTAATCAAAATGCCCATTTTTTCCCTTCTCTTTCTCTCAGAGTCTTCCTCCAGTATTTTAAAAGAATCTACGGGCCACACAAAATTTTTTTTCAGACAAAAGTTGTTCCTCAACATCTAGTGTGTAATTTTATTCCTCATGAAAATTCATTTTCGAGCAACGCCCACCCCTCAAATCGAAATTTATTTTGATAGAAACCTCAAAATCGCTTTGGGTATTTACATTTTCAACAAAAACTTTCAGAGATAGAATAAAATTTGTGACCACTAAAAATATTCAAAATCAAATTTACTGTTTTTTCCACCTTTCTCCCACAAGATTGACCAATCTCATTTCAGTTAATAAAAATTCCTACTTCATTTTCGAAACTTTTTCTTGAAAATGTAGAAAATGTGATTCTGATGTTTTCTCGAAACATAAATTTTCCAAATTTCAAGGGCAATAGGTGGCTGCAATATTTACACAATTGAATTAAATGAGAAAAATCTCAAGAAAAAATTAGAAAAATTTTTCTGATAGAATTTTTGTGAAAAAACTGAAAATAAGTTGAAAAAGTAGAAAATTTCCATTTGAAAAAAAATTCAGGAAATTTTATTCGAAAAAAAAAGGAAATTGTTGGAATAAAAATAATTGTCTTGATGAAATTTTCATAATTTTTAAGAAGCAGAAAATATCTATCTATGTTTGGAAAAATTTTAGGAAATTTTATTCGAAAAGAAGATTTGAAAGTTCTTTCTAATCCATAATTATATTTTTGAGGGTTCAATTTTTTTTTAGGAATGTTCAAGTATCGTTTCTTAAAATTGTAGAATTTATCGAGATTTCATGATCTCCTCAAAAATAACGTTTATAAAAATTTTTGAATAAATTTCACAAAAAAATTTTATACTTAGGTGTTAATTTTTAGAACAAATTAAAAACAAAAAAATTTCATTTGAGAAAAAAATTCATTCTTAGAATTCTGTATTTTTTTGAAAAATGTCGAAAATTAAAAAAATTTGATGATGTAATTCGTTTTTCTGAACAGAGTTTTGAAGATTTTAACGTAAATTGAATTAGGTATCTGAAACTTGCTTCTCTCTCCTCGCGTTCGTCACTTCCAGCTGCGTGACTGATTACGCCATAATTTACTCGTGCCACTTATTCGAACCATGAAAGGGATAGAAATTGAATTTTTGTAACTTTTTTTTTCAAATCTTTGCTCAGCCCTTCACCCATAAAGTTTGACGGGAATGTACAGAGCCCACAGCAGAAAAAGAATAACTTTGAATCGAAATGCTAATCTCGTACCGGTCTGAATAAAAATTCTGTCCCAATCGAAGAAACAGGCTACTGTGTATTTAAGGAAATACGTCTAGTTCTCGAGTTATTATTTCTAAAAACGGCTCAGATGATTTCAAAAGCATTGTTGGCGACACTAACTCAATATTGAAATCTTTTCCATCTCGAAGAGAAAGAGACGTATAGGGAGAAACCCCCTCCTCACGAATGTTTCTATCTGGGAATGTTTTTCTCTTCAAGGTTTATGGAAAGACCGACCTGAGACGTATTATGACCGTTGAGAGAAAACAGCGGACGAAAAGAAGTGTACGTAGGTGCCTTAACAACTATACATACGTACACATTGCGAAAGACGGCGTCACATCGCGAGGAGTATTTTGCCGCTTTATGGGAAGGCGCGCGGGCGAATGTTCAACACGGTGTAAAATCTCATGAAATATTCATAATATTATGTCGGTGAGTTTATGAAGAGTATACGATAGCTTAGGATTCTTTTTCGCTTCTCCATTGTATATATGTATAAAGAAGTACATCGACGGCGCGTGAGTGTACTATATGCTCGAACAATACGTTTACGTCGTCGTAGTATAGTATAGTACCTACTCCGACGAAAGGTTTTATTTATATTTAAGCCGTCGATGAAACCATCGTTGAATAAACACGCCGGTATTTGTTGATGTTTTCTTGATTGTTGGTTTTAAAGCTTTATAAAATTAATGACGTATTTTGAATACTCATCTCGTCGATAAAAATAGGATAAAAAAAAATTACTTACGTAAAAAAGATACCAAATCCAGCTGTAAGTACGTACCTAAGTCGGTCCACTTCGTGGCGTTTCGCGTACTTACCGTGCGTAGAAAAAAGATATTCGATGCATTTTGATGTACGAGACTAAAAGAGGATTTTTTAATTGAAATTTAGCTTTCATGAGGGTACCTTTGGTGAAAATGATGTGTAAATTTATTCGCATTTTTACGCTAATTTAAATAAATTTACGTTATGAAAAATTCATCGCACTCCAACGTGCCACTGGTTCGCCAAATTTACGCCTAAAAAATAAACCCACCCTCTCGTCAAGAGCATTTTTTTGGTACTTTTTTTATTTTCGTTTTCGTAACATTAACTCTTTCCATTGATTGGGGGGGTCTTAATGGAAATCCGCTCGTAGACCAGGTTCTCTATCGAATGCAGAAGAGAGGCGGTTTCACGCTCAAGATTTAAGAGAGAAGCTCCAGCCCAAACGATGTGAGGTAATTTTTGTACCGTATAAGCCTTAATGATGCTCTGTGAACGTTTCGCAGTATGCTCGGTGCCAAAATGGTTTATTTTATTGTAGGTTGTGTGCGTAAGGTGTCAGCGAGCGTATGTGGAAGTGTTTTTACAACGAATGAAGGGTCGCCTTCGTATACAGTTCGCACCTACCTGTTGGCGTTTTACCTTTCATCTGTGTTGTGTATAGAATTATCTCGCAACGAGGTATTCGTTTTCGTTAACAAGTCTTCTCGTATAGAAACGGCGAACGAAGCGCGTGAATGGAATACATTTTAAGAGACGATGAGTTTGCAAATGTGACACGATGTACGAGTATTTTAACGCGAGGGTGAAATTTTTGAATTTTTAATTCGCTCTGAAATTATGGGGTTTTCAAAAACGTCCTATTAAAATTTTTTTTTAATTTTGCAAAATTTGACATTTTTTTACTATTTTTTTTTACACTTTTTCCTATTTGGACAATAATTTATTGTTCAAATTTTTTAAAATTTTTCGAATTTTTTCAAACTTATCAATTTTTTGATTCTTTAAAAAATTTATTTTTTCCAACATAACAAGAAAAATGTGATTTCTTAATTTCTTTTCGATTTTTTGATTCTCTATAAATTTTTTTAATAAATTCGACTTTTTAAATTTTTTTTTATTTTTAAAAGTTTTTCAATTTGCTACTTTGTCCAATTTTTCAAATTTTGTAACTTTTTATAAATTTTTTAATAGTTGGCCACTTTTTTTTTTTTTAATTCATGCAAGCTCGGATCGTGAGTAACATTTTGCAATAGAATAAGGGGAAGCCTGACCCTGAATTGAAAACGTGTCTTCTTCATTTTCCATTTTTTTTCAATTATTTGGAGTCTTTAGGAGATTTTAATTCCCCTCCAACCATCTGCATAGGTATGGATCCGGCCGATCCGGGCCTGACTCGTTATCGTAACTGTAGCAAAAAATTATCAAAAATGCCTTAAATCGTTGAAGTTTATTCAATTTCAGATTTTGTTTAATTTTTTAAAATTTTAATTGTCAATTATATCGCATGTACGAATACTTTGCCAACCTGTTGAATTTCTTGTCGATTTTCGAAGCCGCAAATTTTTCATGATTCGAGCTGTGCGAAAAGGTTGAAAATCTCTTCGTAAAAATACTTACCGCGCGTGATAAATGCGATTGTTTATCTCGTTTCAATTGTTCGTATCGTACGTCATGTCATATTTTTACGTACTCGTACCTATATAAACTAGAAGGCGCGACAAAGGCTGAGAATATTTCACTGCGACACATTAAACGCGCCTTATAATCTACGGCAGAATTAACTTTTAGCGTACACATAAAAAGCTTAGATAAATTATTACAACTGCGTATATACAAGTTTTCTATAATATACTTTCGTATACAGCACGCAAAATTAAACTTGCAATTCGAGAGTCGTTTATACGACGGTATATAAATTTAGGCTTCGAGGTAGCATTGCCCTGTGAACCATGGCACGGCCTATACCGTAAAAGCAGACGACGACGTCTAAAAATCGTAAAAATGAAAAATTCGCCAGCACCAGCAGCCGTAAGGCTGCATAATAAAACACCGCATCGAATACAATCGTGTCTCGATGTTTATCTTTTTTATGTACGCCGAAGAAATTGAGCAAAAGGTACCCAAAGGAAAAATACGTAATATCAGGCTGCACGGCGTGCCCGTAGTCTTCTTCTCTTTCGTTTAGTAATATCAAAAGAATAGGAAAAAACCGAAACCTAGGGCGTAAAAATTCGTCTTGGAGAGGGCCAATATAACCTGAGGCTTGTGCAGAAGAGAAAAATCGCGACTGTGATCTTAATAGCTGCAAGTATCGTTAAATAAATAGTTTTTGCAACTTGGAAAAATACGTACAAATTTGGTAGTGTCGTTTACCAACCGGCCTTCTCAACTGTAGCGATTTTTATCTGAACATTTATGCGTAGAAATTATTTTGGCCGAGTTGGTAGTGAAGTGGTAACAGTGCTATGGGTTTTTTTTGTCGAATTATATCGTTGTGTAGTAGCGGCTATCAATATAAAAATACTCGAGTATTTGCGTATTCGTTCTGTGGCGCTAATACCATCAACGTGATAAATTTACTTTTATTCTCATTTATTATCATAAATCCTTGCCATTTACTAAGGCGTTTTATTTCCTACCAACGAACGCAACGCAGATAGCGAAACTTTTAGATAGAACTTGGTATCCAAGTTTTTTGCTCGACGTTCGTTCTGTACGTAGGTACTTTGCTCGGCGGTGCGTAGCGCGGCGTGCGCGTTTCTCCGGTGTAAACAAGTCGAGTAAAAGTTTTAAGTACGAGGTACTTAAGAATATCATTTACCAAGCGTAAAACTAACGTGGAAACCAATTAACAAGTTGCAAATGAAATTTCAAAAATCATCCGATTCGTTGGGTTATTTTTGTCGTATTATGTGTTTTGTTGAAATTGAGAATCCGCTGCGAGTGCTTTGCGAAAGTTGTTTTCTTTTCTGATCTCTTTTGAATATTCTAAAAAAAATTCTTAAGGCCCCTGTAACTCGAGAGGGATGAGCTGAGAAAAATTAACCGAAGGGTTTTTGATAAAAATCCATTTTCAAGAACTCTTTTCCGGTTGTAGAATGTATGAACTTTCGTTTAAAAATCGAGCTTTTCTCAACTTTTTCATTTTTCGCCTAATATGGATCAAAATTTCGCGTTTTTTTTGTCTACCAATTTGTGAAAGGTCAGGAGAACAAACCGAGCAATTTTTTTGGGCCTTATTTCACCGAGATGGATTTCGGTGCCGCCATTTTGAAAAAAAGATCATAGAACAATGGAATTTTTCTCAGAAAACGTGTTATTCATCCATAAATATACCATAAAAATTTCAAAAATTTTGGAGTGGTGGAACATGGTTGAAAAAAATGAAAACTGACCACGTGACCACTCGTCATACTGAGCCCGTGCAGATATGTTATATTTTCCACGGCGTTCTCGTGGGAAATACGGCATTCACGGGCTTATATTTTTTACACATTTGCAAAAAATACGAAAAACCATATAAATGCTTCGATTTCGCCCAAACTCAGGTAAATGGTTACTGATGAGTTGAGAATGCCCCCAAAATTTTTTTAGCTCCTTGCGGACCCCAAGGGACTGAGCCATGAGTCATGATTTCTCAAGGTAGGGTGTTCAAAAAAAATAAAATTGATTCGGCCTCTAGCAGTAGCAGCCAGCAGGGAGCTACACTTTTTGATACCCGGGGGGGGGGGGGGGGGGCATTCTCACCTCATGAGTAACCACTTATTTCAGTTTGGGCTGAATCAACCCATTTAAATTTTTTTTTCGCATTTTTTACAAAAAATGTGTAAAAATTATAGGCCCGTGAACACCGCATTTTCCACTGAGTGTCGTAGAAAATCTTTGACCATTTTTTTAATTGGACAATTTTTTGCCAATTTTGTTGACAAAATTTTTGATTTTTTGAAATTTATCTTATTATAATGAACGTGTGTAATGACTAATGACCAAGATTTTTAATCCCAGCATGAAGAAGGGACAGGGGGGAGGTGGGAAGTTGAGCTTGAAAAATTTTTGAAAAAATTTCAATTCAACCTGAAACGATTCGACGTGAGTTATACTTTTCAAATTTCCATCATTTTTCGAGCGTAGGAAATTTTGAAAAATTCGTTTTCGAAAATCGATTTATCAAAAATTATATGAAAATTGAAAGATTCTCGGCGTAGGAAATTTTTTATTAATTGAACTTGAAAAACTCGTAATAACGTGAGAGGATTGTATATTCTACTCAGTCATGAAGGCTGCGAAACATTAGAGAAAATACGTACGAAACTCGCTGGTATACCTATACCTATCCATTAAGTAAATTAAACACTCGTCAAGCACATTGTAAGTATAAAATCAAGTTGATATTTCAAAAACTCAATTTACGCCAATCTATCAAAATACTCGGGTCGACGGCGTGCTGGTTCGTATACGTATCTGGTACGCCGCCGTGCCGTCTCAATATTTCCTCGTAGTTGTCAAACTTCGTAACGATTCGATTAATTGAAATCATCACAATGATGCACGCGAAAGCAAGTTAAAATCTACTCCAGACTTTTTCGAATGAAAAATTTTATCAATAAATGAATTATGTACATACATGGTACATACAAGTAAAAGGAAAGATTATCCATCACCATTTTAGGTAGGTTACATATGATGAATATTTGTATGAGTATGCACGAAGGAAAGGAGGGGTTCGAAAATACGATTCGTGGTAATTTTTCGCAATAATAATTAATACGAATCGAGTAGGAATTTTTCGAAAATTCTCTTCTCGCGAAAAATGCGCATGAAATTCGAATTGAAAATAAAATTACAAATGAAATATTGAACTAAAAATGGAACAAAACCAGCATATTTATCGACGGAATTGGCTTCTCTTTTGAGCCACATACCTTCTGGCAGCGCTCGGTAGAATTTTGAAAAACAATACCTTGCTCTGTTCCGTGTACGAGGTCGTCGTCCAAAATATTCATTATTCTAGGAAATTCAATATCATCTCCAATCTCACTATCTGCTACCCTCGTTGCACAGATTCTAATCTACACTCTGGAACGAACCTTTGAATAGGTTAGAAATTCGCCCACCATTATACGCGGACGGTTACCAGGTGTCTGGTTGGCTTTTGTTCGTTTGATAAATAAGTGTTTTTGTTCAATCAAAAACACCGCGAATCGTTTGGAAACAAAAGATCCGGCTGAATTGTGGTTCGGACTTGGCCAGTACCAAAGTGAGGTTTCATTATTAGACTGTGGAAAAGCTGGCGATTTTTTTGTCAAGGTGGGCGTTTACTTTTGGTGTGGGATGTATTACGCTCGTGGTGCTAATACGTGTATTACGTACAGGTGAATGTGTACGAAAAGAAAAGGGTGAGGAAAAAATTAAAAACCGGGTCGTTTTGAGCTTACGTTAGTGCTCGTAAAAAAGATGACTGCTTTTTAAATTCCTTTTTAGAATTAGGTATGTTTCGGAGTGAACCACGTTCGACTGCGGTGTTGGTGTCAGCGTCATAAGAAGTATAAATTTTTATTGCAAATTCCGGCGGTTTGTTTGCTATTACAAAAAGAGAAAACATATAACCCGCGTAAAAGGGTGAATTTATATGAGTGGAAAAATCGTAAAATTTAGAATCATCCGTTCGGTTCAATGATTCATTTCCAGTGTAGGTACGTATGTCTGGATATGTACGACTATACGTACCTATTCGTTATAAAAATAGCGAATACGTGCGTGTATCTGGAAAGGTGGATAATTAAAGCAATAGGCATAGCAAAATTTTGCTTCCATTTTGATGTAGCATTTGAAAATAAAAACCTATATCAATAGAGGGAAAAAATCAGTAGAATAAAAATATACCTACTTTTTTGTTTTTTCATCAAATTCACCAGCAGGATCACAAACGTAGGCGGATTTCATTTCCTGTTTTTTTCTCCTCTCTCTGTAACCCTCTTCCTTTAGTTGTGTTTTATGTTTGGATGAGTTCATCATAAATGATCGTATCGTATCGTATCGTATACAAGTGTACTTTTGTGCCATAAATTGCGACTATGTTTGATAATATTTTCGAACCTTAATTAAGCGTTAGTAATTCGGTTTTATTACCAGTATTTAATTGGTAGATTTTATTGTCCGGTCACCCATGCGTGTTGAATATCTCGATTACCTTTTTCAACGATTATATTGTTAGGTAGTGTCATTTTTATGTGTGGTTTGTTTGTAAAATATTCGCTAGAGGAGGGGTTTTGATTGAGTTTTATTCCATTTTTTTTTCTTTTTTTTTTGAGCAGGTATTTAGGTATAAAAAAATATTGATGATATTATGATGAATTGATGGATAATATCTAAACTAATTTTTTCATTTTTTGTTTCAGGTGAGTGACTGCTTATTTTTTGAAAATGAGAATAACCAAGATGATGGGTGAGTTGCATGGAGAGCCATTTATCATTTTTTCCTCTGCTATGGCATTCCCTCTTTCAAGTTTAAAAAATTGGTGGTAGTTTTCTTGGATGCTTTTTTGAAGAAAGGTTTTTGGCCAAAAGGGATTTTCTCGAATGAATTTCCATTTGATTGAACTTCCTCGAGAATATTTCATTTCTGGGTGAGCTGATTTATCTGAAAATGAAATGTATTGCAGTGAATTAAAAAAGAAAGTTTTCAAGTGATCGAAACTCTTGAATTTCTCGATTTTTTTTTTCATACACTTATGAGGTTTTTTTTTTGAAAATCATTGTCGTTTTTTTTGGAAGCGTTTTTCGAAATTTCGAAAAATTCACCAAAAATGCCAAATTGTGAAAAAACCAACGTGAAAAATATCGAGCGAGCTCAATTTCAGTGCCAAATTCGAATTCTACGACCCAAAATTAGTCAGAAAAAAGTGTTGATTCTCTGTTTTTAGAGAGGAATCCGAAAATCTTTTTTTTGAAAGATGCATGCGAACAATCATCAAGTGTACCCGTGAGAAATTTTTGAAAAATCGACCCTGACCAGTTACGAAATTTGTAAAATGTGTTTTTTTGACTAATTCGAGTTCGCTGAACACGAATCTGGTGTCGGTTTTTTTTTTGGAAGCGTTTTTCGAAATTTTGTAGAATTCACCAAAAATGCCAAATTGTGAGAAAACCCGAAGTTGAAAAATATCGAGCCGGCTCAATTTCAGTGCCAAAAAAATAAATTTTCAACCGAAAAAATTCGAAATTCTTAAAAAAAAAACCTAAAAATTTTTGAAAATGAAATTTGAGAATTTTATGTTTTGATTTTCGAATTATCTACACCAAATTTTCTACGTTTTCGAATAAGTAACCAAATTTATGGAAGGACGGGAGAGGGGGAATCTGAGGGTGTGTAAATGAACGATGATTAAATACCTAAGAAAACACGGTCGGACAGGTATTTCCGGGTTCCGGCGAGAATTGCGATAATTTGATGGATTAATAAGAGGACTTTTATTCGGCTCATTGGGACATTATGTACGTATAATGGCGATGGTATGGCGGATGCTTAGTTGTGGGGAAATTTCATTATTGCAGCTTTGATTCGGAAAAAGCTATGCCGGCGATGGCGTTCACCTCGGTGACATTTTTAGTTATCGCAGGTAAACGTATATTGCACGACGAGTAGGTATAACAGTAGCTGTAGTAATAATGATCGGTAATAAAACGATGAAAAAAGCGTGCATAACGCAACGGGTGGTCGAAACTCGCTACCGTATAATTACACAATTTACAGAAAGAGCTGGCGGGGCGAAAATAATGAAAATAAAAATGACACGGCGAACAATGTCATCAACGTGGTACCTACATAAAAATATATAACAACAATCCGACGCGACGCCGACGTCGAGTATGGTATACGTAGAAAATATGAACGTACACGGCGCAACCGAGCGTTATTGCCTTCATCGTGGAGTGGCTGGCGATGGCCTGCCTGTGGAAATATCGTATCGCGTGTTAATCCTTTCATAAAAAGATTACCCGGCTTATTGAAATTTCACCACCGCGTTGCCCTAAATATTTACCTACTGAAGTACCGATACGTGCGGTGTTCGTAATTTTGATTTTATTCTCGCGCCCTTTCGTCCTCGGCGCCGCCGCGTAAAAATTCCAGCTCGCTTCGAGGTCATTGACGAGCGTTTTAAACACCTTTTACACGACTTGAATTAATTTTACATTTTTTTGTTGGCTTGAAATTTGATTTTTGAATGTTTTTTTTTTTCTCATCCTCAGTGTACCAGATTTTTTTTACGAAGTCTCGTTCGAAAATGTCCCGAGAGTTGAATTTTTTCATCGAAAATGATATTCGTATTAGGCTGGTGATCGTAAAAATGAACGTGAGAACGGAATTAATGTTTTGTAAGAATTTGCAGTTTGCATTAACGAGGTTCATTTGATGTTTTTTTTTTTTTTTTTGTCAAAGTTCGGGTTACGTGGGTCACTTGTGTTGAGAATTTTGGCTGTACTGGAGGCGATGGGGAGGTAGCTGGAAGGACTGGAATTTTTCATTTTTTTTTAACCCCAGACATTAGTGTCTTGCCATTGAATTGAATCGAATCTCTCGGAGTTGATTTTTGGAATTTTTTTTGAAACTTTGTGAGTCACGGGGTGGGAGGGGGGTGGTGAAAACGACGTCTTCAACGCCTCGAACGAGATTCGGTTACGGAACGAGGAAAAAAAATTTCACCAAAATTAGCAGCTTCCCCGTCCGCCCAAAATGACGTCGAGGTCATCAACCTCTAATCGAGCCCATACTATTCTTCGGTCCCGAAAAAGAGATAACGATAAAAAAATATGATTTTCGCACGCCTCAATCAATTACCCTACCGCAAGCACCAAGCAGTCTAGCAGAGTATAGGCAAAAAAGAAGGAAAAAATTCTACATATACGAGTACAAGTAGGTACGTGGGATGGCCGGTCGTCAATCGTGCGAAGGCCTTGAAGCTAAATGACGTCGCGGCCGGCACATCTCCGATGCGCATCGAGACTGATGACTCGGCGTAAAAAGGCGAACGAGCGTGGAAGAGGCGAGAAAAATGCTCGTCTATTCGAGACCCGGGCGCTGTAAAAAATGAGCCTACATTTGTAATACAAATCAAATTAACGTTCGTCGAATTTCTCTTCGGACAGGTGTAATATTTTAAGGGCTCGATTCGGCACGGAACGTTGTCGGCGAAATCATAAAGTTGGCCAGGGCGTTCGCGTTATATCTACGCTTCGTTTTTGAAGGCGCGCGATGACATTAATTTGGCTAAATTCGCGTTCGCCTTCGCTTTCGAGCACCCGCTCGCGGTGTCTGCCGTGGAAAAGGTGCTTAACGAGAGCTCACGTATCGGTGTTTGAAAACCGGGCCACGATTTATACTCTTCGCTTAGCGCGCCGAAGAGTCGACGGCGACGGTGCAAAAAAAGAGCAGGAAGCGATAGAATCGAGTCTTATTTGTATTCGAGTCTCGGCTGTATTGCTGAAAGTTGCTTGTTGAAATTTCACGCAGCGAAAAGCGAACTTTTAACGTGGACGTGCAACAAGTGCCGAGCCAAGTAAGTATTTAAATAAATTTCAATATTTCCGTATTCTTATTAAATACTGTACGAAAATAGAGGTACTAAAGGACGTGTGTGTATAGGACCCTGATGACCTTGTCGCAGCCCAACCTATGTACATATGTGGCAATTTTGAAATTACACCTGCAAATATATTTACAAGGTCGTCGGATTATGCGCAAAAAAGCCAGTCGACTAATTACACCGTGTCTACCCGCGTATAGACGTTGTTGATGCAATTTCTGCGCACCCCTATACTCGTGTATGTAGTCTGTTTAATGACGAAAGTACCGCATTGGTATAATTTTTGGCGAAAAACTTTAAACTAACCTATGTAAATATTTTCAAGATAACGAACACTCATCACAGTCATGCACGTGCTAGAGAGTCGAGTCGACTCGAGCGACGCGGCGTTTTAATTACGGTGAACGCGCTCGTTTAAAAACAACATTCATCTATTATGCACATTAAAACGTTCATACGTTGAATTCAAAATTAACCTTATTAAGCGCTACATTTCAGTACATTAGCTCTTAAAATGTAGCACGCGTCCGACTCGGCCTCTCCGGGGAATACGCGGTGCGATGCCACGGCGCGTTAACTAAACGGTAACGGCGTCGTATTCCTTTCGATGCCCATTCTCTCTCTGTGTAGTCTCTGCGATACGTACGCTGCGCCTCTACGTACTGTACTATTTTCTGTCTGTCGTGTACCTACTTACGCTTTTCTCTCTATCCTCGCAGGTATCCTTTTATAAGTATGTGCGTCGTCGTAGACGTTTACGTGTGTTTTTCAAAAGATCTATTTTTCTATTCGTCGCGCATTCATCAGGTGTGCAGTTGAAATTTCCAACTCCCATCTTTCACTTGGAAAAAAATTGGAAAATTTCAACATTTAATTGTGTGAATTTGCTGGTGTTATAGCCCGAGCGAAGCGAGGGCGAAAATTTTGAGAA
>FIZT01028194.1:0-10218 GCA_900065295.1 Paracoccus marginatus | reverse complement strand
AAAAAATAAAATAGTGACAAAGTAACTAAAATAGTGACGCTGTATCATGCCTGCATTATGACATTTGACTAGGTGCAAAAAGACGAAAATTTTCGATCACTTGGACCGGAATTGAAAATTGACGAAAAAAATCAAAAAAATGGATGTGGCACCTAAGCAGAGGGGGTTAGGGGTCCAAAATTTGGGAAGAAATTTTTTCTAGTCAAGGTACACCACTTGTACTGTATAGGAGCCCAAAATCTCTTGAGGCCGAATTGACCTCTTATCCAGCTATACCCTTACTTGATGAAATGAGAATAAAATGAAAAATTCAACTCACGTACCTCTACCCACCTCTTATGGTGGCTGAATTGGCTGATTTAAGCCAATGTTTTGTTCGCCAATCCGGTTTACGAAGGAAGTTCACATTGGCAAAAATGCGGTGGCGATACATTAGACCTACATACACATGTAGGTACTGTGCATGATAGTCGACCACCGGATACAATGAAATTACTTTTTCGGCCAAATACGTAGAATAAACACGCGCGAAATTAATTTACCGCGAATAATCCATCCATTCAACTAAACCAACAAGTATATAGTCAAAGTTGATCAATGAACCTGAACCGAAAGCAGACTATATACAATAAAAAGATGCCCCATTCATGATGGTACGCAAGGCAACCTTCGGCACTATACGTACTATTTAACATCGACGAAAACAAGCACCTACAAATTTCTCGACCAAAATGACTACCTACTCTCGTCGTTAAATCTTCTAGCAACATGGAAAATACCTACACACCGCATAATACCTACAAAGACTGCGACCAAAAATATTATAATTTTTCCAAACGCAAAGGTTACTTATTATCCGAATTGTAGGTTTACGAGGGTGAATTAATGTACCT
The DNA here is from genome assembly GCA_900065295.1 of Paracoccus marginatus. NCBI lineage: Eukaryota > Metazoa > Arthropoda > Insecta > Hemiptera > Pseudococcidae > Paracoccus > Paracoccus marginatus. The sequence continues at coordinate 9,325 of FIZT01028194.1, read as the reverse complement.
ATCGTATCGGTATCGAAAAAAACACCTTATTCGTTTTATCGGCTCGTCCATTATATTATTTATACAATCGCGATAAAGGGACCGGGCCACGATACTTCGTCAAAGACAAGACCAGTTAAACTCGATAGCTACCTATTTTTGTTTCTTATCCGATCACCACCGTTTAATTGTATTTTCTTAACTGGGTGGAAAAAAGAGAGGAGAAAAAAAAAAGTTAATTGAAACGCCATCCCCGCTAATTAACGTGGGCAGCATGAAAAAGGAGTGTCATTCTTTTCCCTCAGGGGTGAATCTTTTAATTCCTTTTTACCGTCTCATTTATTTATTCTTTCCTTTAACGATCTAATTATTTGCTTAACGTTTTTTCCATTTAATTACCAAAAAGGACTTTTTTTTTATTTTACAGTGTTTTTTTTTTTTTTTTTTTAAGGCGTTATTTTCAAAATAGTCTTCGGTTAAAGGCATTATTGCGTTTAATTATTCTATAGTGGTTTTAACAATATAGTTTTTCGTTTAGTTTATCTCGATAAATTGTATAGAAGCGAAATGGAATTAATCGAGCTAATATTACGCGCGTTTATAGGCTGTTGTGTTCGAATGGAAAATGTTGAGAGCAAACCGAAATAAGTATATTTATTTCATTTGTAAGTACGTATGTATGTGTAAAATATTACGTCACCTTTTTTTTTTTTTTTTTTCCTAAATGAAGTGCTACTTCGACAATAAGTTAGCAATATTGTAATAACCAAGTGTCGGGGTAGAATAGAAAGAGAGTGGAAAAAAAAACTGAAATACGGAAGCGGAAGAGGTTACGGTGCATCAGATGGTGCCGTCCGTCGTGTTGCAATCGACGACGCGATGCTACGTTTTTCACTAAATTTCAAATTGTTCTTTATCGCCGACGACACATAGTCGTAGGGTTTAAACAGCAATGGGTTAGTACCGACCGACGTGAATACCGAGTACTGTGTACGATTATTGTTAACGAAGACCACCACCGCCGCCGTCGTCGTCGTGCTATAGAGAACAGCACCAGGACGCAGACGTCACTCCCTTACTTGAAATATATAGGATAAGTGGAATATTGCAATAACGTATTATATCATCCCTCTTTCGCGCGAAAAGATTATCATTGTACAGTTTAATATGAGAAATGAAAATAGTAATAAAAATGACAGAGCCACAACATTAATAAATAAACAGTAAGAGAAGAATAGAAAATTAATGTCGTCAATGGCACAGTTTAAATAATACTCGCGACGACGACGGGTATTAGCATTTTGGCACATTATCCGCATACATTTTATAGAATGCATTAATTCCTTGTTTCATTTCGCAAATGCATTTCAACCCGCCGAGCATCTATCTACGTGTATATCTAGCTGTTGCGGTTCGAGCATTTCATCCGCCTGGAACGCGACATTTTCGCCTTTTCGATCGAACTTGAAGGTATTGCGGGTTCAGTGCGGGGAGGGGGTGTGGTAAGAATCGAAGATGGATTGGGTTCGAACGGAGGAGTCGAATGTGAAGGATTCGAGATTTTCTAGTTTGGTGAAATCGATAATTTCAAATTCCAAAATTTCAAGAACTTTGAAAGAATTAAAATAGTAAAACATTTTTGAAAAATTTTTTTCAAAAAAAAATTCATCAAAGAAGGCATTCTCATCCTATCAAAATTTGTAGGTGGTACCTACTACCTAGGCCTACTACCTGAATAGCAACTACCCATTACATACACCACAAATATAACAACCCGCCGCTGTCGTCACGCGTTCTAAAATTCATTTTTACGAAGACAAATCAAAGTGGCATAGAAATTATAACGAAATTTTATCCTCGCAGCCTAATCCATTTGGAAAATTTTTAGTTACCTATCTGTACTCATTATCAAGATAAAGAATACCTAATTGAAATATATTAAATTTGAAAAATTCTACGTCCTAATTTGATTATGAAACCGATCAGGTAATCATACGATCATACGATCGATATCGTACGATCGTCCAATCATAAATAAGTACGTAGGCCTACTTAGATACTACTTTACTACGCACACGAACTTACAACACTAACATATCTATACCTTGGGTATATCAGCGAAACGCTCCACTCATTTTGTCTTAAATTATTCGTCTACAACTACAGATCCAGATTGGATAATTTATGCAAAGTTCTCAGCGCGATTTTCAGTTACCGTCCGACTAAAAATTTGAAAATGTTGACAAATTTACTGCTTTGATTCTTTCCTTTTTTGGTTCAATAAAATGAACTTGAAAATAGTCCTCTACATCGTCTTCGGAAGTAAGTACTCTATGTAGGTATTTTTTTCTCGGATAATAATACATATGTACCTAATTTAATCCATTATCTTTGATTGCCATACAAATTGAATTGTTTTATTTGTTGATTTCTTTGCAGCGATTTTTTTTCGTTTTACTTGCAGTGATTGTAGGCCCCCTAATCATCAAAAGCCAAGTGATTACAAACTTTTTTTCTGCTTTTAATTTTTTTTTTAAAACTCGTTTTGAAATGAAATCATAATCTATTTTTTAGGAGGAGGTATAATTTGCTGGCAATCATCTGAACAAAATGTGAATAGTGATTCTGAGAAGAGTGATGGTAGGCCTAATATTTTATTTCTATTTTTGTTTCAGCTTAAATATAAAGTGAAATTATATGTCTTTTGTTTGTTAGAAGTTGACCAAATTACCGCTGAAAACACATTGGAAAGTGATGAGGAACGAGTAAGTTTCTTTCTCGAGGAGAGAAAAAAAGGTAGTTAGCAAAAAGGACAATAATAGGTATAATATAAATTTGAATTTTTCAAGGACATCGAGAAAGCAAAAAGGAAAGCGAATGCATTTCTACGGATGACTGATGCTGAAAAATTATTATATTGTGTCAAGTTGGAAAGCAACCTCAAGATTCTGAAATATAAGATGACGAGTATGAATGAAACAATGACGAGGATGAATGAAACACTGGTAAATAAGATGACGAGGATGAATGAAACACTGGTAAATGCACATTATCTATCTACACAGAAACACAGTATTCTCAATTGAGCTATGGCAGAATTCCTCCTCTCTCCCAAACAAATTCAACGAGTTGTAGTTTTCAACAACAAAAAAAAAGGTGGATCGCCATCTTAATTATCAATTCCCCAACTTTTAGTTACCTATTTTTCAATAATAAACCAAGATAGGTTTTTTCAAGTGAGCTAGGTAACCTATAGGTATAGTGACTGTGCACCTATCAACTATACGACCTATTTCTATCTTCAATGGATATTATCTGCAGTCTAATGGTTATTCACTACGTAGTGGAGTTAGACGGTGAAGCTGCAGGCATCAATGCTGAATATCTGATTTTTTTTCAGATTAAGAAGACACAGGAGTGCTGTTACTATCTAGCATTGATAGATTTTAATGAGCTGATAAAAGGTCTGCTTGACGATGGCTACCCGATATGGGGTGAACGTAGGAAGACTGAGGATCATTCGCAAAAGATTTGGGATACAATCTTTCTGAACATAGAAAATTCCAGAATCTTGAAACTAAAAACGGACCTGCGACGTCATAACCTGACTCAAGAAAAATTCATCACCCTAGTCGAGAAAATTTTACAACTGAGGAATGACAAAGTATTCCGTGCGCTCTGCAATAGAGATATGGAAAAAGCGTATCCCCACCTCCTGCGCTACTCAGATTCCTCACTGAAGATCGTTGTAAAAGTAGTACTCCAGTACTCTCACAATGTGGACATCGAGAATAACATCGTAATTACTGACGATGACGTCTTCCCAAAATACGGTGTAACCCCTAAAACCACGTCTACTACCATGAGCCAAGAAGATGAATTTCTAACTCAGGAAGTTATCCGTGAAACTAAACGTCAGTATGAATTAGCTCAGCTTATTACCTAAACATATCACTCCCCCCACCTGCCCCCCCTCGGCGGTGTGCACGAGCCAAGTTCGAACTCAACGAGTCTTTTATTTTGATAAGATACAAGTTGAGCCGAGTCAATGTAACCAGTACCAGTGATGTCTTTCGTTTTCGTATGACTTTTCGATAGAACTAGGACCATTTTCAATAGCTTGAAATTGTTTCTCATACTTAGTAAATCCAGCCTACTGCCTAACGGTATATCCCTCGCCGTGGTTTCGAGCTTGGACCTCACTAAATTTTTCATGCGCACATGTTAGTTCCCTTGCGCATAACATTACATTACAATACATTATCTGGCGCATAGCAAAAAAGTTCAGGTTCGACCTGGTTCTGACTCCTTCATGAAAAAGCTCGACTCGCACTCACACAACACGCGGCTCGTGCACTGCACACCACTTACTTACCTACGTACCAGCCTCTGAATTGGTATTTTCATTATTTTTCCCCCTCTCTTCTCTTAGAATCACGCAATGAAGTTTATAAATTAAGATTACTTATAATGAGATCGATCCCAGTAGAGAAGCTTAGGAATGAGGTTGACATCAAAAAAGTGAGTACCTCGGTTTCGTTGATGCTGAGCTATTCTTTTTTGGCTTACTCACTCAATTTTCAATTACCATGTTTCATAAACGCAATAGGAATTGGAAAAAATACCGAAAATCACGTTCGTTTCGTGTCACATGTCGAACGACAGTACTGCTTACATCTTATTCCATAATTTTGAAGATGCTTACGCGACGTTACAGCATTTTGTAAGTTGTTGTTGCTTATCTTAAAAAAGTTTGCAAAATGTAGTAAATACCTTTAAAAAAATGAATACATAACAACGGCTTGTTATCTACGAACTTGCAGCAAACCATCGAGGGTTGGAATAAACAAATCAGTTACCAAATTACAGCTGTGGAATAAATCAAATTGTTCAAAAATCAGGATAGCGCCATCCTGAAAGTGATTCGCAAAAAAGTATGTTCTTGCATTTATTTTACCAATCTAAAAATCTAAGCAGCAATTATTAATATATTTCAGGATATTGCGCCAAGAGTGTAACTGAAAACGTTCAAACAGAAGTTACAACTACAGTTTACCTCACCAATAACCAAACATACCAGTGAAGTGGTAAGAGGCGAAGCAGCGTTTTAACGTTCGAAGCCAGTAGGACGTGTTTCATTATGAACGTTTTTAGTGATGAATGGAATTAGTAACTCCTCTGCCACCAAGTCAATTAGAGGTACCAATTATCAAATACCAGTACGTAGGGAAGCTGGGGACCTAAGTGTATGGAAATGTGCGACAATTTCACGCGTGACCGATGAAGGATATGAAGTAAATTGAAGAATACCGATCCAGAATGTCTGATTTATTTTTCAGATTAAGAAGACGAACGAGTGCCTTTACTATCAAGCCTTGATAGATTTTAACGAGCTGGTAAAAGGTCTACTTCGAGACAGCTACCCGATATGGGGTGAAAGTAGGAGTGCCGGGGATCATTCGCGAAAGGTCTGGAAGACCGTGTTTCTTAATGTAGAAGACCCCTCCGGATCTTGAGAATAAAAATGGAACTACAGCGTAATAATGTGACTGAACAAGAATTCATCAGCCAACTAGAGAAATATTTACGCCTGAGGAATATGAATGCGCGCCCTGAGCTGCTGTCGAATAGAGGAAGAGAAAACGCGTACCCAGAGCTGTTGCGCTGTTCAGATCCCATTGATAAGATCGTTATGAAACTAATACTCCAATATTCTTACGACGTGAACGATAACATCGTAACCACTCACGATGACGCCATCCCAAAATACGGCGTAACCCCTAAAACCACGTCCACTACCATCAGAGCCAAGAAGACGAATCACTAATTCGGGACATCATCCACGAAACCAAACGTCAGTATCTATACTTATGCTCCTATAACCTAGACATCTCACTCCCGTCACCCCACCCCCGCCAAAGTAGTGTGCACTGTGCGCACGAGCCGAGTTTCAGCTCAACGAGTCTTTTCTGATGGGATACGAATCGAGTTAGCCGAATCAACATAATCAGAATATGAACAAGTGGGCCTTAGTTTAATAAGTTGCGCAATGCGTTAGCTGCGTTACTGCGCAGTTCCCTTGCGCATCAAATTACAACGCATCATCAGGTGCATAATGCATCTTAATTTGTAAAAAAGTGTAGGTAGGCTCGACTTGGTTCCGACTCGTTGTATTCGACGTACGAAACTCCTCACGTGCACACCACTAACCTACTACTAAATTGAGTAGTATTTTCATTTTTTCTCCTCCCCTTTTTTCAGGATTTCGTAATGAAGTATGTAAATTAAGATTACTGATAATGAGATCGATCCCACCAGAACCGTTTAGCGATCAGAGGTTGAAATTGAAAAGGCGAGTACAACGTAGGAGCGTATGGTACCTTCTACCTAATTATTTTGTAAAAAATGCTGAGCTATACTCATTAGCATAGGCGGAGCTGAACCATAATTTTTTCTGAGGGGGGGGGCTAAAGCCCCAATTGACCATTTTTAAACCAATTAAATTTTAAAAATACGAAGTAGAATATACGCTTTTACTTCATACACGAAAAATTATTTGAGGGGCTATAGCCCCCAACAGCCCCCTATCTCCGCCTACGCTCATTAGACCTACTTGACCAATTTCAACTACTTACCATTTTCCATTTACCCAACAGGAATTGAAAAAAATACCGAAAATCACGTTCCTTTCGTGTTACATGTCGAAAAACGACAAAACTGCTTACATCTTATTTCATAATTTTGAAAACGCTTACACAGGTTATTACCAAAAAAGAATATTGCAATAGGTAGATACTGTTAAAAAATTAATAAATAAAAATGACTTTTTACCGACGAACTTGTAGGAAGACCTACAGGCCCCTTTTTGTGGACGAATCATTTTCCAAATTACAGCTATAGAGCACGCCAGTCTACATAAAAACAACGATAGTTCTGTTCTTAAAATGACATACCGGGTACGTTCCTACTTTCATTCTTCTCTACGTGCCCAAACTTTGTGATTAATTTACATTTACGCCAATAATTACTCAGGATAGTGCTATAATTGGAAACGATGAAAAGGAAGAAGATACCACTTCATGGTTACCTCACAAAACATACCAGTAGAGTGATAAATGGAAAAGTAACCTTCTATCAATATGAAAATTTGGAACAAACTTTAAGAGCTTATCAAGAAAAAGTATGTATATTGTGTATTACAAAAAATAGTATAATTTCTCAAGTGATGAGAATTAATGTTACCCTTACGGTTTTATTTTAGAAAAATAACCCAAAAGTTCAAAACATAATGATTTTGCCCGAGAGTTCGGTTCCAAAAAATCTATGTACCTATTGACACTGGGAATGCCTCCCAAAATAACGGTTAGCAATATCGAAGACTTTACGGTTATTCAAAAAAAGAAAGTCTGGGACTGAAAATCAGCTTCGATTTCGAGTCATTCTACACAACTAATTGAGCATTTATTTTTTTGATGAATTTTCAAAACTTGTAAATTTCGACAAAACTAACAACTTTTCTCCGAACAAAACCCAAACTATAGCAATTATCGATCAATTTATTCCTTCGAGATTAAGTACACTTTGTCGGAATACGCGACTAATCGAATAATTGGTATTCGTTGACAGCTTTTAAAACCATTCTAAGCCTATTTAAGCTTTCGAATAAAAAATAATAATTCTCAGGAGCGTGGATTATCTTCGGCAACGTGAGTGAAGTAATAATTTTTGGATTTTCGAAAATAGACGTCAGATTACTCAAGGAAAAAACCGAGAGAGAAAGAGGGATCGAAATACGACAAGAGAAGAAACGTGTTATTTTTTGAATGAAGTAAAAAAAATCATAACTTTACGAAAAAAAAAAAAATTCTATCACGAATAAAAGCATTATAGGTTGAAGTATAAATGGCCACATTTTCGATAATAGAATAATTTAAAAAGTTTTATAAAATTACAACGTGAAGTAGGTATATAAGGGCAATCAATTCGCGCCCACCTTAAGGATATAAATTCGTCGCGATTCTCACTTTCGCACTTGGCTAATATAAACCTATCTACTAAACCTAAAGCCATCAACTCGATAAAATTTATACACAAACGTACTAGGATGAGTATAATAAATTCGCGAACAGAGTAGATAAGAGGGGAAAAAAAATACACAGCCGAATAATAAATCGAAATTCGCAGTCGCACGTAAAGCCTTGAGAAAGTTATCATAGGAAATAAGGAAGAGGGGAGGAGGGAGACTACACGACGGCCCCGATATAAAAGAAATACATCAAACGGAAACAGCAGCGCAACTTTTCGCCAGCCAATGAGATACGAGGGAAATATTCAAATATTGGCTTTTGTTTCTGAGCGTAAAGTTTACACAAAGCTTTGTAACACAAAGAACGAAGAACCTGCGACATCTTTAATTAAGAATTTGCATGTTAAATAGGGAAGAATACGAACAACAGAACAAGATACAATGATATATTTCCAGTTTCAACGAAACGAACGAACGAGCGTCGTCGTCGTCGTCGTATCCGCCGCCACCACGCAAGGGTTGTAGTATACTACAGTTTGACTGTACCAAGGGGGTTTTGTAGCTGCCACTTCTCGTTTTTACTTATAATTTGTAAGCTCGAGCTTTGTTAATCAAGCTGTAATCCTGCGTATAACAGAGAAGCCGTCTTCGGTTGCTTTTATGTTTTTACCTCAAGCATAAATAATTGCTGCTCCAATCCGCAAACTGCGACACTAATAACATCACCAACATTTTGCGAGTTGAACATTTTCTTTATAAATAATTCGAAAATGTCGTTATTTCGGCATATACCCTCCGAAGAGGTTTCCAACGAATTACTATACAAAACCTCTTTTACTACATGCAAACGTACCGCACTTTGGCGAGCGTATAACCTTGGCCCTTACCGTGAATTTCAGTAAGTACTTTCGGTTTTCTTTCGTTCCAAGATGAATGTTTTATCGGCTTCGAATGGTGCGAAATTGGCTACTAGGCGCGTCGGTTTGGTTTTTTAAACTGAATCGCGATAAATTTCAAATTTTATACTTTTATTTTTAGAATTAAAACTTCAAACTTGAGCATACGGGGGAAAAAAAATCAAACCAAAGCACATCACTATGTCGAACAAGAAATTGGCAAATTTTTAAAAATTTACTAATTCTGTCAACCAAAATGTATGACTTTGTATGACATTTTTGCACGATTTCTTTGACATTTTCAGCCCCCCCCCCCTCAAAAAGTTCAATTTTCTCAACTTTTAAGCAAGAAATTCGCTCGGGGGAAAGCTCCCCTCTACCCCTATCGGTACGTCACTGATTTGACTGATAGAGTGAATAAAAT
>FIZT01028184.1:0-18456 GCA_900065295.1 Paracoccus marginatus | reverse complement strand
ACTTCATGCTAGCATAGTACCGGGCAAATGCATGCAACCTGATGCTAGTATTATGCCAACAATGCTCAGCATATGCTAGCACAATGCTAGCACGCAGGCATAATGCTAACAAAACTCGAACTAGCACAAAACAAGCATTATGCTAGCACTATGTCAACATTATGCTTAGCATATGCTAGCATATTTCCTCAAAATTGTCAATGGGGAATGTTAATTCAATATAGGTTCAATGTGCCCTTCTATATTGGTTCAAAGTGCCCGAGGCCTCGGGCACATTGAACCAAAAATCTCTCTCCCTTTAAAAATTTTTTTGGAAAAACTTGTCGGCCAAAGTTCTTTAAACTTTTACTCATATAAGCCAAAAGATCGAGCTTTCATTTAAAACTTATTTCAGCTAAATCGCTCCATAACTTCTCCAGTTATGGCCAAAATTATAAAAATTGGTTCAAGGTACCCGGCTCTACTGTAATTGTGGTGCAGAATGGATTGTCCAAGATCATATTTTTGAAAAAACTTTTAGCTTCCAAAAAACGCTAAAATTTCCAAAAAAATTTCAACTTATGAAAAATTTATGATTTGAAAAAAAAATTTGGCTGGATTCTTTTTTTAACTAAATAAAACAAATATTCAAGGTCTTTTCAATTTTGAAAAAATTAAATTTTTGAAGTAATCTCACAACCTTGAAAAATTCACAATTTTCAAAAAATTTACAATTTTCAAAAATTCAAAAAATTCACAATTCTAAAAAATTTACAACATTCAACAAATTAACAATTTTCAAAATTTTACAAAATTTTCAATTTACCCAAAATTTAAAATTCTCAAAAAATTTCACAAAATTTACAATTTTGAAAATTCGCAATTTATAAAAAAATTGAAAATTTTCGAAAATTCACAATTTTTGAAAAAAATCATGAATTCTGAAAATTCACAATTTTTAGAAAAATTCACAATGTTCAAAATTCAAACAATCTGAATACGTATCTCAAAAAATTTTCAATTTTCAAAAATTACAATTCTTTAAAATTCTCAACTTTTCGTACTCAATTTTGGAAAAATTCATTTTTCAGAAATTAAAAAAAAATTGTCAAATTTTCAACGTAAGGATATAACAGAAACACGTATACTTGAATGGGTGAAAAAAATGAAAAATGAGCGCTGCTAATTTTACGTAACCCTACCCACTATAGTAAAACTTGACCCCATTCGAAGAAAATCACCATAGGAAAGGCCGAGCAGGGCGACGCGAATTTCCAAATGCACACGTTACATTACATGCAGCTAATTTAAAAACTACATCGTTACTACGTACGTACATATTTCGTTTAAAAAACTTTTAAAGCACGAAATTAAATTTCATCAACATTTTCATTAACCTTTTTCTATGCAGCACGTATAGTTTCATTAGCACAGCGTTATTTTCAACCATAAACGGAAATAATTTCGCAGACTGGTGGGACTGGTGCCTGTGCATACTGCATATACGAACAGGTATGCTATGTACGATTACAAAAATATGTACGTATAGCAGCAGTACCGACACCACCAGCACATACACCAACCACTCCGGCAGTAGCATTTTACATCGGTATAACAGTGCACCAAAGTGCTCTGGCTTTTTTACATTAGGTACATATATGCCATCCTATAATAGGTACGGTAAATGGTACCTAAATTTTATGCAGCTTGGCAATGTAGACGTGGCACGACCCGAACGTTAGTCGATTTTAAATTCAAATCTTGTTCGAAAAAATATTATACTTAGCAGGTGTACTTTATCGTGAACGTGAGAATAATGCTTTGTACTATGTTGACTTTGCACAGGTCGCCGTTGCGTTGTCGACTGCGCGAGAATTCAAAGTTAATATACGCGTATATATGTACCTTCGAGTAAGTCTTATTTATAGATATATACCTCGAGCACTTCGGGTAAATTTCAAAACAACCAAAGCTCACTGAACAGGCCTACCATCGTTGATTCTACATCTTCTTCAACTCTACCCATTACAGGGTCATCGATAAAGCAAAAACAAACCTAAATAAATCAACTCTCTCGCAGACACTCGAGCAAGTGTGAAAACACCTAACTGACGACAACTATTATCCGAGTAAATTCTCGACCTATCAACTCGACCAAATGCTTGGCACAGTTTCTCATACACCTTACGTTAGTCTGTTTGAAAGTATCATCAGCCCTCGCTCTCAACTGCATCGCAATTTTTTAACAGCTTCTTGGCGCGAAAAAGTTATTAAAAAATCGGTTCGTTTTTTTAATTACCTTCCACAACGACGTATAAAACCGCGTAAAATGCGGCTTTACGCGGATTTCAGCTTGTTTTTTAATATCTCGCCGGCAAGAGAGCGCGTTTGAAAAGAGAAAAAAACTACTCGTATATACACACAGAGCGGATAATAGAGTAATTTTTACAATTTACTTCTTTGGCGCGGCTATAGCTTACGCGTACAGTATAATATTACAAAATACCGACCCGCGGAGAAGCCCTCTCGCTACGTAGAACGAAAATAAAAATATTTATAAGGAACCATCACCGTTTCCTACTACATCTTCGCCAAATACTCGTCTTCCTCATCAACCGGCCACGTATTATAAATCATGTTCTTTTAAAAGTTGAAATATGTTCGGGAAAAAAAAACTACTATACCCGGCAAGAACAACAATACAACAGGAAAATAAACCTAGATATTATAACGCGGGGCTGAAATTTATTACTTTTTTTCATTAACTTGGCCCCGGTGAATAATGGCGACTTAATGCTTTGCTTAACCGAGTACTGAATATTTTTCGAATTAACGCCAACTTACGAAAAAGAAAAAAAAAAAAAATTACCGACATTCAAGTAGAGTATTTTTCATCGTCCCAACATTCTAATTAGGTGGATATATTTTTTAAAAGTAAGTCGAGGGACGAGTGAGACGAGGATTTTTTTTGAATTCGGTCGAAGGGTGGCTCTTGCTGAACTTAGTATGTATATTAGGGTGTTATTTTCAGCGGTTTTTTTTTTCTTGCAACAAAAATTCTCGACCATTGAAAATGGTGGTGGCATCACTAAGAGCCTTTGAAAATTGTTATCGTCGCACCCCAATATTATAATTGTCAATTCACCAGCAAACATCTCTTGTGGCCCCTTGACCTCCCGCTCTTCTATAGTTGAATACTTTTTTAGGAATTGGAAACTTTCGATAGATAATTTCAAAATTTTTTTAAATCAAAAAAATTGAGAAAATTAATTGCTTGCATCAGAAAATTCAAAACATTGAAAAATTTTCAGAACATTGAAAGTCTTTGAAATCCTTTTTTTCTTTTCAAAATACTACGAAGATGCTCTAACCACAAGACTTTTTTTTAGGAGACAACAAATTTTCCAACAGTCGAAAAAATTTAAAAATCGAATTAAAAACTTTACCTGAAATCAAAATTTTTTCCCTCCGAAAAGTTAACTAAAATTGAAACGTAAAAATGTGATAATTTTCGAAGATGGAGATTTTTTTGAAAATCCGGGTCCACGAGTATAAATTTCCAAAAATTGATATTTTCTTCAAAAATCGAGAAACTTGAAAATTGGAAAATTCATCAAAAATTCCAAAAAAAGAATTTAAAAAAATACTTATACGAAATGAATAATTTCTAAAAATTGACATTTTTTTCAAAAATTTTTGAAAATTAAAAAAAAAAATTTTAAAAGTCTCAGAAAATGTTTCAAAATTAAGAGATTTTTTAAAAATTCAAAATAAATAAAATTTAATATTTTCAGAAAAAAAAACTGAAAAAAAAATTAAAAATCTAAAAACAAAAAATTTTTAAGAAATTAGAGATTTCTTAGAAATTAAAAATTATTGAAAATTTAAAAAAAAATTTAAAAAGTCTCGAAAAATTTTCAAAAAATTATATTTTTTTGCAAAAATTGAGAGATTTTTTAGAAAAAAATTCATCAAAAATTGAAAATCAAAAAAAAAAAAATCAGTCTGAAAACTTTTTGGGATAAAAAATTCCAAAAATTGAATTTTTCTTCTAAAATCGAGAGATTTTTTGAAAATTAAAAATTCATCAAAAATTGAAAATTAAAAAAAAATTTGAAAAGTCTCAAAAAATTTAAAAATCAAGAGATTTTTTAAAAATTCAAAATAAATAAAAATTTAATATTTTCAGAAAAAAAATTGAAAAAAAAATTAAAAGTTTAAAAACAAAAAATTTTTAAGAAATTATATTTTTTTGCAAAAATTGAGAGATTTCTTAGAAATTAAAAATTCATCAAAAATTGAAAATCAAAAAAAATCAGTCTGAAAATTTTTTGGGATAAAAAATTTCCAAAAATTGAATTTTTTTCTAAAATCGAGAGATTTTTCGAAAATTCAAAATTTATAAAAAATTTAATATTTTCAAGGGGGAAAAAATCAAAAAAATTTTTAGAATAAAAAATTTCCAAAAATACGCATTTTCTTCAAAAATTGAAAAAAAATTTAATATTCAAAATTCATGAAAATTTTCAGAAAAATTAAAATTTTTTAGGACAAAAAAACGTTCAAAACCCAAAAATTTTCTAAGATACCAAAAAATTTTCAAAAATGAAGATGTTGGAAATTTTTCAAACCCACGATAATACCTTCATGCGACGACGGTATAGAAGAATAAGGCCAGTATACGTAGTAAGGTAATAACACCATCTTCATTTCCACCAAACGATCCGCACCACGCATACACGACCACCTCAACGTACAAACACTAGGCAAAGCTCACACCACCCAAATCCAAAGGCTGAAAACGCCGACGACGCAATGCTACTTTCCACGTACAACTTCATTTTCAACATCATCGCATATACGCCGCCTTACGCGATGTATTATTTTGCATGGTACTGGCTCGTCGTCGACTACGACGATAAAAAGACGCGACAGAATGAATCCAGCGCAATGCCCATAGACAGGGCGAAGGCGACCCGATGCGAGAGCCACGTATCGTAATACTTATACACGACAAAGACTTACTTAGCTATTATTTTCGCCCCTAACTACGATTCGCGTTCGTGACCGGAATTCATACGTAGCGATCTGGTCCTGGAATAGCGTACTTGTGCCATTTTAAATGGTCTCGCGTTTATATCGTACGTATATAACACGCCAGCGAACGAAACTCGCGAGCCAAAATGCTAGGTTTATACATATTGTACAAGATTCAACCTACCTACACTGCCTACTTCCCAGTATCCTATTCCTATGTGCTCAGAAATGGACAAAAGCTCGATAAATTCCATAACTCTGGCCAGCCAGGTACACATGTACTCACCTGGCTGAGCATACATAATGAAAAGATTCGTACGCACACTAAAAGCTCACTCAGCAGGCGGAAATTTCCACGCCGGCTCGGCCGAAACCAAAAAAAAAAAGAAAAGAAAGGTGTTAAAAAGATACGCGGCCAGCAGTATCAGCTGTGCCTCGCGAGAGAGAAGTTTTCAATATATACGCGAGAGCTTCCAAAAGTGTGCGTGTATACGCGATTAAAACACACGTTGTTGTGTATTTACAAAATAGAGCTTTTCCTGCCGGTGGAAAGCTTTTAATCGACGAAACGTTTAGTAAATCGGTTTGACGGTGTATTGTTAAAAAGAGCTCGCCGTTGATTTCGGTCCACGCTTCGCCATTCCGACCTTGTTTTCGGTGTATTTTTTTCTTCTTCTTCACTCTGCATCTGCGAGCTGCGCGATTCAACGTGCAAAACTTTTCGCATCAACATTCTGCGGCGCGGATTGCGTGAAACGCACCCTGCTCTTCGACTCGTCTCGGGGCCGGGACGAGGGCGGGCCGGATTAACGCACTTAACAAATCTATTAAGCCGAACCCGGCTATACGGTCGAGTTTTATTTCTCTCTCGCCTTTCCATTCTGTGTGTACGTATTACGAGAGTAGGCTGCTGTGTATTCATATAGGATTGCGCAAGTTTTATTCAACTTTACAGCTGCGGCTGGGCTGAAGAGGCAGAAGCCTTTCCCTCTGGTGTTTTTTGCCTGATAATTAAAAATTCTGGAAATCAATCTCCATGAGTTTTGGGGTCTGTTTTCGTAGCTATGATGGAATTCATACATTCATACGATAGTTCGATGACTTCCATTATACGTATGCCGTACGAAAAAGCATAAATTTAGCCGCGATAATGAAAACCTCAAATTCCATTTTATTGGCATGTAGGTCGTTGACGTTCGCAACACCTCGAACGAAACAATATCGGTGTGTGGGCTTAATAAACCATAGTCGATGTTGCGGAATAAGATTAAAACTTCGCCATTATTTTCGGTTACCGGTCGAAGAGATTTGTTAAAAAGTTGAATTCTAATCGTCTCGGTGGCTGTTTCGCGATTAAATGTTGCTTTTTCCTATTCGCTGAACGGAACCATCAAGTCGAAGTCGAACACCAACGTTCGTCAAGTGTAAAGCTCACTTACTTTGGATAAAGTTTTATTTAAGCGAGCTGCTTCCATATCCATACCGATACTCGTACATGCGAGCGTAATTTTGATATGAAAGTTGATGCAAGTTTTTCGCTTTCACCAAACCATTCCGCAATGTAGCGTTACCGCGCGAACAACCTCCATCTTGTACATCGCCACCGCAGTATTTCCATTTAATTCGTATACGGTATAACAACGCGTATGAACAACTTTAATGTACCACCCGAGTTGTGTTCATTTTACGGTATATATACGTATAATACCTACACGTATGGTGAATTTTAAACTCTATCGTCGCGTCGTGTTATTAAATTTCAAAATGATTAGTTGGCCAACTGTACGTAATACGTAATTTGGTCTGCGGAAGGTGTTGATGAGGTATTTTCATCTGCACGATTTAAATCTCGCGTTAAAGATCAGTATCGATGCTCTGGATAAGTCTTTGGTGAACTGAAATAGCATTGATTCGTCAATGGATTTTAAATTGCACAAAAATTAAATATAATTTCAAAGGTAGGTAATTTTTCTTAAATTTTCAAAATGTATTGAAATTTTTCTAATTTTTCCCGAAATTTTCAAAGTTTTTTCTTTAAAATTTTTCCATTTTTTCCAAATTATTGAGTTTCCAAAATTCGTCAATTTCCTAAAACTCGTAAGGTATTTCTAGATTTGCTCGCTCTTATAATATTTTTATTCTTCAAAATTCGATTACTTGCCAATTGACTTTAGGCAATGTAGCCCCCTTCCCCACGAGTCACTCCACTATTCTGTCCTGGTTTGACGTCACTCCAAACGGCACCTCGCCAGGTAGACAATAAAAAAAATTTTATGTCGATTAGAAATTAATTTCAGACGTTGTTATGGAGTAACTTCGTGGCAAATTTGATTTTCGGAAACTTAGCCCCCTTCCCTATGAGCCACTTCACCATTCTGTTCAAATGTGACGCCCCTCCAAACGACGTCTCATCAGGTAGATTCTCGAAAAAATTGAATGCAAAAATTAACGAAATTTTTTTATAATTCTTGCCCTCGTCAAGTTTCCTATTTTTTTTTCATTTTTCAAAATTTCTTTCAACTTTTTCGAATTGTTCAATTTGTTAATGATTTTTAAAATTTTTTTTGTCTTTACGTATTTTGATTATTTTCATTTTTTTCTCAATGTTTCAACTTTCTCATGATTTTCAATTTTACTTTTATAGTTTTGAATTTCTTGAAAAAATTTTATATTCTCAAAATTTTTCATTTTTTTAAAATGGCTTTTCACCTCATGATTGTTTTTTTCTAAAAATTTCAATTTTTCTGAAATTTTCAATTTTTTCCAAATTTTCAACTCCCCCAAAATTTTTAATTTTCTCAAGATGGCGAGTTTTCTCAAAATGGCTTGTTTTCGCAGAATCGTCATTTTTCTTAGAATTTTCATTTTTCTAAAATTTCATTTTTTCTCAAATTATTTGATTCTCCTGCAATTTTAATTTTCTCCAAACAGATAATTTTTTCAGTTTTTATTTTTCAAAAAATTACTCCAACAACTTTCAATTCGCGATGCCACGTTCGATAGGTTCGCTAGTTTTGGTCTTCATTCTCTTCGTTCATTGGTCGACTGAGAAGGGGATACTGTGGTGATACACTGATAAGCACTCAAAAATCAACACAAAAATCCCTGTTTCAGAACCTTAAGCGAAACTCCGTTACATGCCAGCCACTTTGCTTGGAATCGCGAATTCTTCCAAGTCAATTTCCTCAGAATTTTCATTATTCCAAAATATGCATTTCCTTTTAATTTCCTTTGAACGGATGCTTTAGTCAAATTTTTCTTTTTTTTCAAAAATTTCAATTTTTCCAAGCCAAAAACGTAATTTTTTCCAAAAATGCCTATTTTTCTGAAAATTACCAATTTTTTCGAAAATTCTAAAAACAACAATTTTTCCAAAAATAACCAATTTTTTCGAAAATTCCAAAAACGACAATTTTTTCAATTTTCCTGAAAAGATTCATTTTTTCAAAATTTTCATGCTTCCTAAAATGGCTCATTTCCTCAAAATTTTCATTTGTCAATTTTCCGAAACTTGTTAATATTGTCAAGTTTGTCTACTATTTGAAATTTTCTCATTTTTCAAAAAATTTTCACTGTCATAATACCTATTTGTAAATTTTCCAAAATTTTGCCAATTTTTTCATATTCCAGTTTGTAATGAAAAGTGTAGGAGTTCTTAGTCATTTTGCTGTTATTATCATGAAAAAATTTAAAAATTTCCTCTTTGTTTTCAATATTTTAATATCTATTTTTTCAAAGGTTCTCAACAATATGGTTCGAATCGACCCAATACTTAAATATTTAATTTCAAATCAGGACACGACGATGAAAGAAAAACGAAATTCTAAGAAAGCTCGTAAACCTTCGCTAGCGCAGTCAGAAAATGAAATCCTTCGTCGTAAATAATTTCATTTTTCACGTTATTAATACTATTACAGAATAATAAAGAAAAAACCCTCGACAGTAATGGTAGCAGGCAAGTAATACGTATAGGTAACCTCTATACCTATAAAGGTAGATGCTGAAACGGTATGCACGATTATATCATGCGTTGTATATTAAACGCGCCGAGAAACAAAAAGAGAGCGGAGGAGAAAAAAATCATAGCGTTACTTAACATGCAAGGAACGACCAACTGGCGTAAAATTTTCCACATGTCAACCTCGAAGCGTCCATCTTGGGCGGTGGGACGCGGGCCAGGTAGCAGTAAATAATGCCGTCGTACACTTGTACCTACCTACCTACAGTGCACGTAGCCGTAGTAGCCTGTACTACTACGTACGCAAGTTGAAAAAAGTTATGACTTACAATGGTACGTTGATTTGGAGTAGAAAAATACTATAGCGCTTATTCGAACGACGGCCCTCGTACACGTACATACTACCTCGTACTGTATGCGGATGCAAATAAAATAAATTCTCTCGCGTACAAAAGAATAAAAGAAAACTTTGGCCCCGAGACCAGCCAAACAGCTAGGCTTCGGTTAAGGGATGGAAATATCAATAATGGAGCAACAGAGCGGCAGCCTGGAGGAGGCGGCGCGGCGTGGCAGACGTATACAGATGAGAATAGAGAGAGAGAGAAGGCGAGAGTAGAGAGAACTCGATTTATACACACAATGTATACTATTTGGCCTTTTATATACCTACAATACAGCGTATATACGTATAGTATACGTCGTACAATAACAACAACACCAACGACTACCATATAGATTCGCTGATTACTCTCGACATGATGAACGTATTCGATGAAAAACTTTATACGTTGCGCGACGAATTTAGTAGGTATACGTATACATACATAGTACCCCGCATTACATACCCTTATACAGCATACAAGTCTGCACAAAAAGAGCAGCACACAGTGTCGCATTTATCTGGAGAATTATTCGATGGAAAACGAAACTCGACTCGAAGAAAAGGTGATTGATGTCGCGAAATTTATTATTATACGCTTTAAATAATAATTTAAGCGTTGTAAAGTACCGCAGCCAACACGGGTACCGGAAGCCGACATTGCCGACAACGGCGAGAGGGAACGAGCCGAGCCAAATAATAAGTACGTAAAGCTAAACACTCTCATCTGACGCTATATTACGGTTTACTAATGCTGTCATTTTATCTGACACAGCTGTTTGTTTAACTGCGTAAACCGGCAATACGACGAGGTAAAGGGGTGAGGTGTATTGTTAATACATTACGACTCGTTAAGATTTTGGTAAGTTTGCACTTTACCTCGTTCGCCTTCGCCGCAGCTAAGAAAGATTTTCGAGCTGAAATTCTCCTTTAGCCCTTTTCGAGTGCTTATGTTTTTGCCACAGTCTAGTTTCGAGTTGTATAGTTTGCCTAACAGATTCTCTCCTCTGCTTTTGGGCAGGGTCGTGGTTTCCTGTTTTTTTTCTCCGTCCTTCTGCGACTGCGAGAAAATTTTCCAACAGAGGTCTCGAGTGCTGGGTGAAATGCGAAATTCGAATTCAGCCACATGAAATTGTAGTGTTTTCGGTGAAAATTGAAAATTTCCGATATTATACAAAAATGAAAAATATTAAGAAAATGGAAAATATTGTGAAAATGATGCAAAATTTTGTGAAAATGGAAAATTCTGAAAAAATGAAAAACTCTGCAGAAATGAAAAATTTTGTAAAAGTTGAGTGAAAATTGCAAAATTTTTGTAAGAATGGAAAATTCTGTGAAAATGAAAAATTTTCATAAAAAAAGGAAATTCTATAAAAATGAGAAATTCTGGGAAAACAAAAATTTTTGCAAAAATGGAAAATTTTGTATAAATAGAAAAGTCTGTAAAAATGTGAAATTCTGTGAGAATGAAAAATTCTGTAAAAGTTGAAAATTTGCAAAAATGCAAAATTTTGTGAGAATGGAAAATTCAGTTAAAATGGAAAATTCAGTAAAAACGAAAATTTTGCAAAAAAAAAATTTTTGTTCAATGAAAAATTCTATAAAAATGAGAAATTCCACAAAAGAAAAAAATTCTGTTAAATTTGAAATTTTCTGAAGATGGAAAATTCTGTGAAAATGAAAAATTTTGTAAAATTTTGTGAGAATGAAAAGTTGTGAAAAATTGAAAATTTCAAAATTCTATGGAAATGAAAATTTTTGCAATGCAGTGAAAATGGAAAATTCTGAAAAAATGAAAAACTCTGCAAAAATAAAAAATTTTGTAGAAGTTGAAAATTTAAAAATTTAAAGAAATGTAGAATTTTGTGAAAATTTTTTGTAAGAATGGAAAATTCTGTGAAAATGAAAAATTTTCATAAAGAAAAGGAAATTGTATAAAAATGGGAAATTCTGGAAAAACAAAAATTTTTGCAAAAATGGAAAATTTTTTATAAATAGAAAATTCTGTAAAAATGTGAAATTCTGTGAAAGTGAAAAATTCTGTAAAAGTTGAAAATTTGCAAAAATGCAAAATTTTGTGAGAATGGAAAATTCAGTGAAAACGAAAATTTTGCAAAAAAAAAAAATTTTGTTCAATGAAAAATTCTATAAAAATGAGAAATTCTGCAAAAGAGAAAAATTCTGTTAAATTTGAAATTTTCTGGGGATGGAAAATTCTGTGAAAATGAAAAATTCAGTAATAATAGAAAATTCGGTGAAAATGAAAAGTTCTGAAAAAATGAAAATTTCAAAATTCTATGGAAATGAAAATTTTTGCAATGCAGTGAAAATATGGAAAATTCAGTAAAAATGGAAAATTCAATGAAAATGAAAAATTCAGGGAAAATGGAAATTTTTGAAAAATGAAAAAATTCTAGGAAAATGGAAAATTCTGTAAAATTGAAAAATTTTGGCAAACTAAAAAAAACAAAAAAAACTCAATTTTGGAATAAAAATAGAAAATTTAAAATTTGAAAATTCGTAAAAATGAAAAAAAAAAACAATTTATGGTACCTGGTACTTCTTCATACCTCTCATTCCAAAAAAAATTATTTGATCTTTCTGCCTGCCATGCAACAAGATTTGAAAAAATTGGAAGGTTTGTCTAGCGAGGAAAAATCGGACAGTATAGCAACCAATGGCCCTGACACCTCGTACAGTTATGTCAGCGCATAAAAGAACGAACAGGACAGGTCATCATTAACCGCACGTACTCGCCTACCTGGACCGTCTGGGTCTGGCATATTACCGTACACCGCACCGTAATGAAAGTAAGTACAGGCACACTCCAGTCTATACGGTACTATTCACACAAATCCACCATTTATACGTACATATACGTGTAGGTACGTTGATAAAAGCAAAAATAAATTAGCTAAAGTAATGTAAACAATTACTCGTCAGCGTAATTGCTATAAGTTCTGACGTTGCGACGCGACGCCTCCGTCGCCTTCCATCGAGTACCGAGACCGACACAATACACCTTCACACCGAAACCCTACCAAGTTACCATGCAAGTGGTGATGAGCACGAGGATAGGGGGCGTAGTAGAAGTACCCGAGGAACAACCGACGAACGCGCCGCCGACAACCCGAATCAAATGTAAACGAAACGAAACGAAACGTTCTCGCTTGTTGACTTAAAACGCTTGTTGACCATCGTCGTGTAAACAATACCGATGCGATAGTATAACGCGACCTGGATAAAACTACTCGCTGTTCTACTAACGACTCTCTCCCCCCCTCCCACCTACGCCCCCAGTCACTAGTCCCAGTTGAAACAGATTTTCCAAGACGGTTTCAAACAGAAAACCCACACCTCGTTGCGTCGTCTTATACGTATATACCCTGCACCACTCTCGTATACCACCAGGGGCAGCTTATCGAATTAGAGTCTTGAGATCTTCAAGTACGTACACAACAGCTTCTTCTTCTGCTTCTTCTTCTTATCCTATTAAATCGTAACCAACGCAGCGTTTTAAAGAGGCGAACCGGCTAATTCGAAAGAATTGCATTCGCTGTACGAGTAAATAATGCAATGTTTTTTCCCAATCGAACGTATTTTTATTCTTTGGCCAATTTTTCGATCCGATTCCGCATTCTTATTGAGTTGCATTTTTCATCATCGCATTAGACGCGAATATCGAATCGATATAATACGTATTTTTTATACCGCAGCTTCGTCGGCGGGTGATTCATTTCTACGCGGAAGTACGATCCGATATAAGTTCTTTTACCTACATACTTTCGAGTGCGGGTCTTTTTTTTCTCTTCCATTACTTTCATCGCGCTTTTATTTTACTACCTTAATTTTACGATTACGAAAATATCATAAACGTTTCGCATGCGTAAGCTCCGTAATATTCTAACGGGTTTTTTGTTTTGTTTTCGTTTTTTTTTACGGCTTACGACTCGACGAAATTATCAACTCGTGACGACGGACCATTTTCCCCTTCGGTTTTGTTTTTACGGCGAATCGAGTATGCAAATTTATTAACATACGGTTCGTAAACTCGACGCCGAATATTTTCCATTCTTCTTCCTTCGCGAGAGTGAAAATTTTTTCAAAAATCGAGATTGAGTAAGTAAAATTACGCGGTCTTTTGTGGGTTTTTTTCACGCCATCTTTTCCAATCTGAGCTTGATGATTTAGTCACTAAACCCTCCCCAATTCCACATAATATTATGGACTAGCCAAGCCAAGTGTCATGAGGTACAACGCCTATTCAATTTTATGTCCTTCAAATTATTTTTTCCTCAGCGTACCAATTATTATCAAAAGTCACAGATTGCTAAAAAAAAATTATTTAAAAAAAAAAAACAGAAAATTGAGAATTTCCAAAAAATTACAAAATCAATGTTTTTCTGAAAATTGCTCAAAACCCCCATTGAAAAGATCCAAGAAATCAGAAAAAATATATACAGGAATTACAATTTTTTTCATGAAAAAACAAAAAAAAAATGAAAAAAATGAAAAAATCAATTTTTGAAAAATCAGAAAATGCAAAAAAAAATTGAAAAATAAAAAATTGAAAAATTCAGAACCCTGAAGACGTCTAAAAATTACAAAAGAATCAAATGAAAAAATGAAAAAATCGAGATAAAAAAATTGGGAAATAAAAAAAAATTTAATTCTTCAAAATATGAAAAATTGAACGTTTTGGCAAAAATTATTAGAAAATTGAAAATAAGATTTACTGAAAACTGAAAATTTTAGAACACATCTCAAACTCAATAATTTAGGTGCACGAAATTAATTTAGTCAAATATCGAAAATTGAAGATATTTCTAGAAGCAGAACTTTTTAAGAAACCAAAAAATTCAAAATCAAAAATTGAGCATAATTCTCTCTGGCCCTACCATCACATTTTCAGCTCGTCCGCGCAATGCGTTCGTAATATTTTTCAAATAATAACTCATCTAAGCATGTATCTACATACGAGATTATAGCTCCACAAAAATAAAATGAACCAACACTTACCAACAATCATCAAGTAGACCTTGGCGTTTCTCGTAGGCGACCTGAGGAAATCCACTCTGCATCTGTAGTTGCCTTCGTCACTCTCTTGTACATTATTAATGGCCAATATGGCAGGATCTTGAACGGTGCGAAAATGAGCCCGCTCTCCCAGCCTGTTTTTATCCTTCCAATGGGTAGCAGTCTTGGCGAAACTACCGCCTCTGATATCATAGCTATAAAAAAGCAAACCATATCAAAAAATTACACATCACACAGTCGACATCATAGAATCAAATGTAACACACAGTGTCAGAAAATATATACGAACAGAATTGTACCAAAATCTAATCAGGTTTGCACACATTTGAATTACCCTCAATGTCAAAATTTCAAATCAATCCGTTCATAAACCAACGAAAACGCGAGAGAAAGAAAAAGCTTCGATAAATAAATAAACAAACAAACAAACCTGTACGATTTCAATACCGGATTTCTTCTAAGTGGAGCAAAAGTCCGCTAAAAAAATAGAGAAAAAAAAAACCAAACCCTTACGATCGCAATAGCGCACTCCACTCACACGCGGAAGTCCGCTAAAAAAGATACCACTAGACTGAGTCGATGGCAGACGGTAAGGAAGAGGGGAAAAAACCTCGCAGGCCGCATGGGAAACCGAAATGAGAACGTTGCAAATTGAATTTGAATTATTCACAAGCTTCCACGAGTACGGTCATTCCGCTTATCAACATATTGCTTTCATAATACCATAAAAAATTCCCGACTTATCGTTCCACGTTAGACTACGGGGTAATCGATAACGTGTATAACGGATTTTTTTCCCATATAATTTTTTTCCCCACAAAAAAAAAAAAACCACGATACCTATCTCGTATATTTTATTATAGTATTACCAACCGATACGATGGAAAAACTCCAGCCAATGCTGTTATCATTCGTATATTCATAACGTTTCATCACTCACGACACCGAAATTAGCGTCGTGTGCGAAAAATTATTACGAAAGAATTCCAAAACACGAGCTCGAGCAGCTGGTCTACGCGTCCAGGCGCGTATATATACATACGTACGTATGGAAATGGATACACCAACCCCTAATTCCAAGGTCAGAAGTGAACCGAGCCTCGTTAATCAACGTAAAATTAGCTACAGTTTCGTTATCGCGTACGCAATACGAGAGTAGGCATACCCTTTTGCAAAGTGCGACCCGTCTATTTCGGCCGTGCTTCGGGTAGTTATATTATACGTGGGCTGTGGATAGGTAGGTAGGTAGGTAGGCACGAATCGCGAGGAAATAATTTGAATTTATTTTCATCCACGTGCGTATTTGTGTAGCTTTGCCATTTCAAAGAGTACCTACATATACAGACGAAGAACACACGGATGGCGGACGGAGGGGGGGCTTATTCTCGTGAGCATTCGAAGTACGATGGCCATATCGTTTGGTATGTGCGTTTGCCAACTAGCCACGTGTGTAATGGGCTTATGCGTTCGAATGTGTGAGCTGTGTGCTCACCGCCAAACCTTCGGTATGGGCTGTAAAGTGGTCTGTACGTAATATAAGGGCTTTAAAAAGGTATATGTTCGGTTATTAATTACGTAATAAATGATTATTTAAAGGCCTTAGCTGTGCGCGGGGTATATTAACGATGCTATTGTCGCTGAACTGCATTATAATATTTATCTACAGCATGCGTACCGCACTCTCATTCGTTGGGTAATTGAAAATTCTCTTTCGGTTGAGGACTTGTCAGGCAGAAAAAAAAGACAAATTGGATTGCTTCCCTCCTTTCTAACCTTATTAAAAATAATTAAAATCATTTCTGCATTTCACCTCGCACTCTTCTTACCTCCTGTGCTAATCACAAGGTCACATAACGCTTCATCTCCGATAAATTCACCCCCCCCCCCCCCAAAAAAACAAAAATTCCCCCCCCCCCCCAAACAAAAAACCAAACAACAACACACATCCACGCATGATTGAGAAAAAATGCGAGAAAAAAAAACTCAAAACTATCTTTTTCTTTCTCAATGGACTCAATTTCCCTTGGGTAACTCAACGTGGTCAATGATCTCTTATTTGTATTCACCATATACACAAGATTTTCCAAAGCCGAGACTTTTTGTTCTGGTCGTCATCGTCTTTCTATCGTCTCACTCTCTCTGTGTGCTTTCTGCCCTCGTGTCTCCTCCCTCCAATCAGAGAAATGATCTGAACGTTCGTATTTGGGCAAATTCCAAATTAAAACATCAAATTTGAAATTTCTCGAGCTATGTACATCAAAGAAAAAAAACACCATTTTTCCCATTCAATTCGAGGATTACATATTCGCCTTTCGAAGACCTCCGTTCCGCACTGTCACAGTACAAGTATTTTATTTACGCAACTCGGTGAAAATTTAACGACAATGTCTCTAGCGTAGGAGCGTACGTATGCATGTACTATCAACTGTTGAAACCGTTCCTCGCCATCTTCGTATAAGTTTGTAATACCTTCGAAATGCGCCGAATATTCGTTTTAAAAATTTACCAAAATTCGTCTGCGTACACAACACGTTACACGTGCTCGTGAACGAGACGAATAAACCTCTTTCTTAGATAATCGTACGTAGTAACATTGACACAAGGATTTGAGAAAATTTCCAACAATTTGACTCTCGTAATACAATAATCGAAACGATAAAATCTACGAGCGTACGTGCCAGACTCGATGTCTCGATGTCTTATACCTACCATATGTGGCGATGTGCCTACCCCTCCCCCTAGTCTCCTTCCAAGTAAATTCAAAGTATCGAATTTTTAACGAGTTTTCAGCAGTATTCGCAACGTCTTAAGTGTTATTTTTACTTTGAAAAACGAGACGATATATTTTTATGCATACTCAATTACTCATGTATCTTGTACACGTACTAATACATAAAAGCCAACACGAGTTGCAAAACTTGCAAAAAAAAGAAGTTCAAAACGGGTTGACTGACATATTGAAGCAAAAAAATGAGATTCGGTTTCTGCTGACCCAACTACCCAATATGGACACTTTCCACGATAATTTCAACAGAACTTGAAAAATTCGATTTTTCAACAATTTTTTTTTTGTGGAAAATATGGGGGAAATCGATTTCTTCAATTTTTTCCAAAATCAAAGTATCTACCTACATAGGGGTAATTTGACCCGCAGAAACCGTTTTTTGGGATATTTTGTTGAAAATCTCAAGTAGCCAAAACCTCATATAATTAAAAACTGGCAGAAAAAAGGCAAAAAATGTGTATGACATGTAAACGGAGGGGAGGGGTAGGGGACCAAAATCTTATGGAAAAAATTTTTGCATTTTTGTTTTCAAAGTTCTCAAAACTCGTCAAATTATTAAAATTTGCGTTTCCTTGAATTTTTCATTACCATGCAATCTCGAAAATTGTTAATTTTCTAAAATTTTCAAATTTTCAAATTTTGGTCAATCCTTAACCTTTTTTAATTTTTTGAAACTTGTCAAATACGTCAGTTTTTTGGCCCTTGCCTGTTGTTTTAGATTTATTAATTTCGCGTGTAAATTTTTCAATATTTTTTCATTGATTAGGTACTCAATTTTGTGAATTTGAATTATATTTTTCTATTTTTCAACAAATTTTTTTCAAAATTTCAAAATTTTTTAATGTCATTCTCTAAAAACTTGTTAATATTTTAACGTTTATCAAAAGTTAATTTTCTAAAAGTTCTAGATTTTTCAATACTTCCAAAGTTTATAAAATTAATTGATTTTTAAAAAATTTTACTAATTTTGAAAAATTTTCAATTTTTTCAGAGCCTATTTATTTATCAAAATTTGCTTTTTTAAAAATTATTTATTTTCTTAAAATTGATAACTTTTTAAAAATTGTAAATTTTTCGTTTTTTGTTTTTTTTTAGAATTTTCGAAAATTCATCAATACCAAACTTGTAAGACGTCAATTTTTTTAAACTTGCCAATTTTATAACATTTGTTGATTTAATTTATTAATTTTCAAAAAATTAAAAAATTTTTTTTTTCAATTAAAGGGTTCGTTGTGAAAAGGGCAGTAGTCACATTTGGAAATTTTGACTTTGACACGTTAT
>FIZT01028183.1:0-13414 GCA_900065295.1 Paracoccus marginatus | reverse complement strand
ATTACTTCAAAAATAGCCTACTGGGGCTCACCCTCCTTTTAATGTATCTTCACCTGTGTTCAACCCAATAGTTTCAGAGTCGGTAAAATCGTGACCCCCCCCCCCGAAAATACTTCGCTGCGCTCCTGTGCACTGCAATCATTCGATAAAACGTCGCTAAAAAGGTCGCTAAAAGTCGCTATTTTAGGATTTCAAAAATCTGTAGACACCTTGTCTATCGTTAGTGATATGTGATTTGATTGTTAGTGAGTGCACAACTTATTGAAATATTTTTAAATAATCAATGATGATGCTAGTGTTTCGATGGTTTTAATGTAAGAAAAATGATTATAAAGCTGATTTGAATGATGACTAGTATTTCAATTTCAAGATCAAAGAGAGTTGTGCATGTACCTGGTGCAATATTGTCTGCATTCGTGACATTACGATCGTTGGATATCACCTGTTGCTGCCTGAGTTGCTCCAATGTAGCTTCGTACTTCTCATTAGACAGTCTTAACGCTTTTAAAGCGGATTCCTGTTCCACAAATATTCCAAAATGAACAAGAATTTCACAAAGAATTGCTTCGAAAAAAATTTTCATACTTGTAACGAGCAGCATAAATCCAATAACCATTCGTTTTGGGTCGCTGATGCAGATTGGCCGTTTGTAAAGTCACTATCGATATGTTGTTGCTGCTTTTTGGTGTATTTTGTAACGTTTAAACCATTGTAATTTGTTTTTCCAGGTACGTTGCTGGCACTGGTATCGCTTACGGAGTAATTTATTCTCTCAACCGGACACTGATTATGGTTTGATTTTTGAATTCGAACGTAATTGGTATCTTTATGCGATGGCATTGTATTCTAACCAAATATCCGCGTCCTGCGAAACGGGTAAAAATATTTATTCGATGTTATCTGTTCTAAGAGTGTTACGCTATTGTAGGTAATTAATTGTCGATCACTTACCGGCTGGCGCAGAAACGTGTTGAAATATTCGTCCAACTCATACAGCCTATCACGAACGCATTGTTTCAAGTGACTGAATTAATTTCACGTCGGAAACACGACTATTTAATCAAAACTATGTGCAGGAGTAATAGTAATGCCGAAGCCACATACGTGCATTCTTTCGGTGCTCTTGTACACATTAACACACGCACACTGACGTTTCGCTGAGCTGTATGTGTAGTGTGTTGTGTACATAACATCGCGAGCGTTCTACGTAGCCAGACTGAATGAGCGAGCGAGAGACGGTAACGAGGGGGGGGGGGGAGAGACGCAACGCGAAAGAATTTCTATTATTTCTCAACAAATAAATAAGTCCGTGTAGTCAGCACTCAGCAACGTGTTGCGCTTGCAACGCATTCTAGCCAAGTATTCCGCAATTGTTATTGAACAGCCCTATAAATGGGGGCGCCATCTCGAAACGATTGTGTAAACTAAAGCTATCCGAAAAATTTCTGGCGTACGTGCCGCAGTCATTAACCGAATTCGAATTTTTTCAATTAGCCAACGTCGAGTGATGAATTTTGCTAAACGGTGGTGGGGGTGCTGGCTCAATGCAGACGAGTTGCCGAATTACGCATTACCCATTTGTATTGCGCGTATACTAGTTTATCGTGGTCAACTCTACCTATGTGTAGAAAGAATTCCATTCGCGTCACCAAAACCGCGCAGTGGCGACGTGCAGAGTGCACAACTGACCGTCGAGATCGTTACGCCGAGTTCGAGTATGTAAAATACGCGGCGGTTGCCATTGATCAAATTCATCTTGAGCGGAGTGCCCATACATACGTAATTCTATACCACGATCAGTGGTAGAAGTTTTAACACTATCTCAATTTTCTCGAAATTAGTCCTATTTTAGTTTACACCAAATCCTTGTGTGTAGGTATTACTTGAATGAAAAAAAAAATTGATCTACCTAAATGAGGATTGGAAAGGAAGAATCTGAATACCTAGTGCAATCTCCTCGGGCCGGGGGGAGAGTATACGTGTTCGCAATTCTAGTTTTTCACAAATAACGCCGCGCCGCCGGTGTTGTTAAAGCCTTTCTACGAGTGGATTCGGATTGTACGTAGGATATTTTATGTGAAATATTCTCTCATTTGGAATCGGTGAAATTTCGCCGAAAAAAGTCGGAATTTTATCACAGGCAAATCAGTAAAAAAATCACTGAAATTTCCTTCAATATCACTGATTTTTCTGGGAATTTCCCTGATTTTTCAGTATCGAAGCATTGACTGAAGAATCAGTGATTTTGACTGAAATTTCAGTTATTTTTTTCACTGATTTGCCTGTGGTGCAATTCTGACTTTTTTCGGCGAAATTTCACTGATTCCAAATGAGAGAATATTTCACATAAAATATCCTACGTACAATTCGAATCCACTCGTAGAAAGACTTTTGGCTGCGAGGGGGATCGAATGTGTCGATCGTTTCAGTTGTTTGTAAATAATGCCCTGGTCGCGACATTTACGAGCAAAATGAATATCACTACAAGTATTTCACCGTGTGAGCGATTGAAACTGAGCCAGCAGGCTTGCAGAGAAAACGGGAATCCCATAATTCCCCGTTGGTTTACGTTAATTTCAGTGGGACTGATAAGTGATAACAAGTATGAAAAGAATTTTTTTTAGCGAATTGGCAAGCCTACTGGCTCGGTTTCAGTTGCTCACACGGCACGTCCAATTCCCTACAATTTGATACCAAGATCACCCAGAATCAAACCAGAGGAGAAGCCTTGTGTTTCAGAAAATGCAAATGAAGGGTCCACAGAAAGAACCAGGTAAATGCAAAAAGTTTTCGAACTAGAGATTTTGGACTTACCTGATTCTCTCCATGGACCCTTCTAATGTAT
This sequence comes from Paracoccus marginatus, assembly GCA_900065295.1. Taxonomy (NCBI): domain Eukaryota; kingdom Metazoa; phylum Arthropoda; class Insecta; order Hemiptera; family Pseudococcidae; genus Paracoccus; species Paracoccus marginatus. The sequence continues at coordinate 10,569 of FIZT01028183.1, read as the reverse complement.
ACTTGATTTTTGATTTTTTTTTTCCACCTTCAAATTTAAAACATGACACCATGATTACACAGCCTTTAGAACGTTTTATTTTGCAAATTATTTTGTTGTTTCAACATCGTTTAAAATAAATAATAGTAAATACATACACGAGTTCTACATTTTCAATTTTTTTTTTTCAGCTTCAATGTTTGTTTGACGTAAGAGACAAACAATATTCCTCTTCGCATTTCAATTTTTTTTTTTTGTCTTCAAACAAGGTTAATTTAATTACATAATTACACATATATAATACATCATAATGTCGTGTAAATTACATTACCTACAAAAAAAAAAGATAACCAAAAAAATTTCAACGCGTTAAAAAAAATTCTCTACAAAATCATACATACACACTTTCACAAAACAACTGTATTGAAACAGGTAACAATAATCATATTTACAGCTTATCTCATTTTTTTCTACACATATAATTTGTACTAATTTTTATGTCAATGTAAAAAAAAAAATCATAATAAAAATTACATAAAATCATATTTTTAAATCACAGTTATACATAATTGTCATTAAAGCTGAGAGAAAAAAAAAACAAATTTTCAAACAGGTATCCAAAAATCATAATATTTTATTTACAATTATTATTAGAAAAACAATGAAAAGACAAAAAAAGAAAAAGAAAAAATTAAATAATAAAAACGTAAAAACATGACTTTCTTTTTCCAAATATTAAAAATATATTCGAACATGTAAAAAAATTACCCTCCACGATATTTGCAAGCATTCGATACATAAACTATACACTTTAATGAGCAAACGATACCAAACTCTATTATTGAACAAAGGTCACTTTGCATGTAACATGGTCTATTATAAGCTCATTTAAGCTCATTCGAGTTATTTCTTCTTCTTAATTTTTAAATTGGAGAAATAATTGTTGCTTTTATTTATTTATTTTTTGTTTTTTCATTTTTTTAAATTTTGGTATAAAAATATTTCAGTCTGAACGAACCATTTATTGAAAAACTAAGTATATCAAAATATCATTCATGTCTTTATTAGAAAAAATTTTCGATTCGATGGTGTATCAGTTTTTTGAATTCAGAAATATTGTGACTAGAAATGAACTTACGATGCAAGGAGATGAGACATTAGAAATTAGAGTGATTGAATTCTTAGGTTTACACATGTATCTATAAATGTAAAATTTGCCTGTTACACCGATTGAAAATTATCACGTTATCATAAACAAAACATATTAATGGTTAAATCGCGTTTAAAAAATATAATATAATAAAAAAATGATATTTCTATTAGAAAAGTTTTCAATTATCTAAATCTAGAACCAGTTGCAGTCTTATATATTGCCTCGAAAAAGTTTCAGATTTATCAAATGCGATGTAATTGACATACAGTATCGCGTATAGAAGAGGAGGGGGCCTTCATCGTCATAAAAATGAAATTTAACCAAAGATGAAAAAAGTCATCTCAAAATGAGAAATTATAATCGAATAGAAAAAAAAAAACACCCTTAGAGAATATATCCACCTATTAAATCTAGATCTTTGTATGAAAGAAACCGGGGTAGTTGATAAAAAAATAATAATAAAACAAAGGTAAATAATTACATCAACTGTTTCCCTACAACGTTTGTTTCACAAACTATGGTACACAGTAGATCCGCCCACTCCAACCTTACTAGTCACATTTTGGGCGGAGCTTAGATTAGAACGGCGTTTGTGATTTGTTAAACCACATTGGGACCACCTTGCATACATACATGTTCGATATTGTTTTTGAGCGGAGTCTGGTAAATCCGTCTCTTACTCTTGATTTACTAGTCGCATTTTGGGCGGGGCTTGGATTAGATCAACGCTAGTGATTGGTCGAAATGTGTTGGGACCACCTGGCATGCATATTCGATTATTCTTTTCGGGCATATAGTCGATACATTAGATTGTTTTGCAGCTTTGGTTAAAGTTAAAGTGCTGAGAGTTAGCAGGGGGAAAATGTTACATAAAAATAGAACACGTATTATAAAAAGTACAGAAAAAGGCACAAACGACTGTAGTGAAAGTGAAAATACTGAATACATTACGTAGGAGTACGAAATTAATACCAATTGGTTATCCGTATCGTTGGTGGTGGAAAGACTTGCTTGGAGTTGGACTTAGAAGAGCGTGCTCATGTTGTTTCAATTAAGTAGAGAGCCAATATGAATGAAATATCGATGAATTTTCATTTCAACGAAGTCTTTTACTACAGCTACGCAGCCTGATGAACGCTGCTACCGTATTATCGATATCTTGACAACCTCGAATGATCGGAGGAGAGGGAGACAGACGATCTTGAAGCGTAAGTACGCGTATATTTCCCGTTCCAGAGGAAACATACAAAACGTGGTATCTCGATGGTATCAAATGAGAATTTTTAAAAATAACAAAAAAACAAGGAGAAAGATCGCAACGAAGCAGGAGGATATGCAGCAAAGAAACATACATTCCAATAAGCTCGCAAACCTGTGACGGAGAATGTTTTCTCAGCGTGTACTCGACGAATCTCTCTCGTGAAAAACGAACTCGACGATGATTCTGAAATTGAATTCCGTTTCACACGTAAACCGCTCCTTGATTGTCATTTTCATCCAAATTGATACGCGAAGGAAACGGAGCGCCTCCGCCGTCGTCGAAAAATCTGCGAAAGGTGAACTCGAAGAATCCGTGAAACGGACGATTTTCATCGGTTAGCTCGTCCGATTTGTCGGATTCGGGCGTCGTTGAATTACGCAGTTTGTCCGGATCAATAGGGTCGAAATTCGAGGTATCGGTGGAGTATTGTATTTTGGGCGTGTATGGCGGCGTTATTCGTCGGATGCCTTCTTTGAAGTCGATGCCGGCGAAGAAGGGGTGCTCTTTGACTTCGTTAGCGTTCTTACCGAGTCTTCGGTCCGAGCTCGTGCACAGCTTTAGGATTAGATCGATGCCTTCGCGGGATACGTTCGCGTGCGATGGTATTTTCAGCGTCGTTTCCCAGTTGATGACCTGTAACGAGTTGGTTGAGATGGACGAAATTAGTACGATGTGATTTTTTGGAAGAATTTCTTGAATACGATTCGATGCGAGAGAAATTCTTACTTTGTATTGCGTTTCGGCCGGAGAATTGGCTAAAAATGGCGGCGATCCGACCAGCATCTCGTATAATATAACACCCACGCTCCACCAATCGCAAAGCTGCGAGTAGCCAGTTCGCAGCAGTACCTCGGGAGCGATGTAGTTCGGCGTGCCGACCAACGAATGCGCCAAACAACGTTGGTGCTGTTCGCGTTTGCGTCGCCTTTCCAAAGGCTTCGTCGGGTAACATTTGCATTCGGCGCTGTTTATCCATTCTTCGCTCGGTTCTAGCGAATCTTGACGATTGTGTTCGCCTGTTGAAAAAAGAAAATAAATGTAATTAACAAAGTAATCCACTAAAGGGGAGAAAGATGAGTTGAGTTGACTCTTTTGAAATTAACGTACCATTATTTTGGTAATATTTGGAATTATGCGTCCATCTAAATCCGGTACATAGACCGAAATCGGTTAACTTGATATGGCCGTCTCTGTCAATCAGTATGTTATCCGGTTTAATGTCTCGATGAATGAAGCCCATTTTATGGACACTCTCCACCGCGCAGGTCAGTTCAGCCAGATAAAATCTGAAAAATTGATGCGACCAGATTAATCAACTGAGAAATGGCTCTAAATAACGATTTCATCATAATTCAGTATTTCAAATTCTGACTAGCATTTTTGTTGGGATGCAAGGTTAATTTTCTACAGGTTATTTATCATGTTTCAGAATAAGTTTTTTTTTCTTTGAGAATTATCGATATTCATTTTTTGAATTTTTTGAATTTTCCCTTCATTTTCAATGTTTTCAATTTAATTTCAATTTTCTAACTTGCCGAAATTTCCAACTTTTTGTTTTTTTTTGTCTCCAATTTTTCAAAATTTTCAACTTCCAAGAGTAATTGTTGAAAATTTACATTTTTTTCAATTTGCAAGTTTTTAATTTTTATTGATTTCAATTTTTGATTTTAATTTTTGAATTGTTTAAATTTCGTAAGTTTTGAATTCATTTCCAATTTTTTGGTTTTACAAAATTTTCAGATTTTTAATTTTTGAAAATTTCAAGGGTTTTTCGGTTTCTTTGATTTTATTATTTTATAATTTTTCAAAATTTTCATTTTTTTTAATTTTTTAAAAGTTGTATTACTGAAAGTGTTCTGATTTTTCTAATTCTTTGAATATATTCCATTTTTATTCCAATTTTTTAATTTTGTTTGGATTCTGAAAATTTTAAATTCAAGTAAAATTTTTCAATGTTTGCAGTTTCAATTTTTGAAAATTGTAAAAAATTTTTATTTTGTTTGATTTTCCAAAATTGTCAACTTATAGGAATTTGTGAAAATTTTCATTTATTTTTTTATTTTTGCAAAACATTGATTATTCAGACTTTTTTCCAATTGTCCAATTTTTGAAATTGATTAAATTCTAAATAATTTAAATTTTGGTTCAATTTTTCAATAATTTCAGCTTCTATTTTTGAATCGTCTAAAAAATTTTCATCGTTTTCATTTTTTCAAATGTTTTGAAACTTTCAATTTCCGGGGACTTTTTGAAATTTTCTTTTTTTTTCAATAGCCAAAAGTTTTGTTACTCCAATTAATCAAAAGTTTTCAACTTTTCAATTTTTGAAATCTTTTCATGAAATTGTTTAATTTCTTAAAGTTTTGTATTTATTTTCAATTTTTCAACTTGACAACATTTTCAACTCTTTAATTTTTGAGAATTCTATATCATTTTTCTTCAGTTTTTTCAATTCAATGATTTTTTAAATTTTAAATTTCTCTTTTCATTTTCCAAAATTTTCACTACCTATTCAAGTTTTTCAATTTTTTATTTGAATTATAACTTATGAGAATTTAATTTTTTTTTTTGTCATCTTTCAAAATTTTTGTGACTGAAAGTTTTGAATTTATCGGTTCAATTTTTCAATATTTTCAGCTTTAATTTTTGAAAGTTCTGAAAGTTTTCCAAGTTTTTCGTTTTTTCAAATCTTTTAAAATTTTCTACTTTGGATAATTTTTTTAATTTTTAATTTTTGAAAATGTTGAATTTTTTTCTATTTTTGAAATTGGTTGAGTTCTGAAAGTTTTAAATTCATGTTCAAGTCAGCAATGCTTCAAGCTTAAAATGTTTAAAGATCTGAAAATTTCAAGTTTTTTTATTCATTTTTTTTTTCAATTCCCAGAAATTCTGTAATTTCAATTCTCCAAAGTTTTGAAGTTTGTATTTTTTTCAAAAAATTTAAGTGTTTTTTTTCAAGATTTGGATTTATTTCTAATTTTTCAATCTTCCAAATTTTCACTTTCATAATTTTTAAAAATTCTAGAAGTTTTCAATTTTTTTTTTGCAATTTCATTTTTCTTCATTTTGAAAACTTCTTGTGGTTTTCAATTAATTTTTTTTTTATTCCTCGCATGTTTTATTTCAACTTTTTACATTTTTACATTTTTTTATGTTTTAAAAATGTTCAACTCTCGCTTATCAAATTTCCCATTTTTTCATTTCCAAAAAAAAAAAAAAAAAAAAAAAAATTTATGGAACATGGGTAAATTTCCCTTTTTTTTTTTTCAAAAAAAAAAAAAAAAAAAAAAAACTTGAAAATTTATGGAACATGGGTAAACCTTATATTTTCCAAGGAGGCAAAAATCAGGAGGGGTTGTTTACCCGACGTATTTTCGGCATTCTCCTTAGTCTAGCACCTTATTTATGTGTGAGAGAGCTTTGTTACCTTGCTAATGGTTCTTCGAAAATTCCAAATTTTATTAATAAACTCATGAGATCTCCTCCTGGTATATAATCCATCACGAAATAAAGGTTATCTTTATCCTGAAATCAAAAAATGATGAAATTAGTCGAAGATTGTTTTGTGAAGGTTTACCCATTGGTAAAACATTTATAATGCAGGAAGGGAAGGGAAGGGAAGGGCGAGGCTAATGAGATAGAATTGCTAAAAAATTTCATTTTTATTTATATTCAGCCCATTTTTCTCATTTTTCGTCATTTTCTCTGTCTCGATTTATACTTATGATTTGATTTTGCAATTTCTCTGAAAATTAATTTCTCAAATGTACATTACGACGTATGTCCATGTAGTTTCGAAAGCCGAAGGTTGAAAAGTGTCCATGCACTACAGTAAGTAAACTGTAGGTGGACGAAAAAAATAAAACAGGAAACAATTAATAACACCGGATTTGGGAGGAATTCCCTACGTAGTGTTGGGCAAAATTTCGCAGGTATTCACTATTCAACTGCTGTAGGTACTAAGTAGGTACTTATGATCCCATATCGATGACCACAACGAAGTATGAATCTATGGATGACTCAGAATTGTAGTTCATCATTTCGAAGAATACCATCGTACATCGATAGCCCCTGAGTCATCGACATCGCTTCGGGTCACTGAATAAACCTTCTCAGGAAATGAAAAAATTAAAGAAAAGAAAAAAACGAAAACAACATACCTGAAAAGAATAGTACAACTTGACTACCCATTCGTTGTCAGCCTCAGCCAATATATCCCTTTCAGCCTTGACATGAGCGACTTGGTTTCTTTTGAGCACGTCTGCTTTGCGTAAGGTCTTCATGGCGTACAAGTGGTTAGTGTCGATTTTGCGTACCAGCGTGACCTCGCCGAAAGCGCCCACTCCGATCGGTTTGATTTTGGTAAACATGGATTTATCCATTTTGGCACGTTTCAGTCGTATATAATTGGACTCCTTTTGCGAGAGCATTTTACGCATTTGGCATTGAGCTTCGGCGCTGAGGCCGATTTTGGCCATCTCCGTTTCCAGCTGCATACGGCGGAAGAGTCTCTGCTTGTGCGATTTCAGCACGTTTTCGATATGCTGCTCCATGAAAAATTTGAACGCCTGCGGCGAATAGTTGCGTACCTTGCAGTCGCGCCTTTCTTCTTCTTTTTCTTTGGATATGTGCCTGCGTTCCGGTATCGGCGACTGGTGGTCGATTTTGTACGGTTTCTTGTCGATGCCGTTTTGTACGCAGTTGGCGGCCGACGACGCGGACGGAGGTAGCGGAGGTGTGCGCGATTCGGCCGATGATGCCGAAGCTGGACTTTCGGAACGCGACTCGGACGGCGAGAATTTACGTTGCAGCATGGGATGCACGGCGGACGTCGCTCTGGGAGCCACCAACTGGTCCGTCGGCGTATTGTGGTTCTTATTGGTAGTTGGGCAAGGCACGTTGTTGCAATTACTGTGATTATTATTATTGATATTGTTGCCTAGCGCCTCTTCGGCGGCGTACGGCGGTAAGTTGTTGGCGCGTTGTAGCATGGTACTGGCGTAGCTGGGAGGTTCGTTGTTTGGCACGGTGGGAGAGGCGGAATTGGACAAGGAGGCTTGCTGCGGCGGCGGGCACGGACTCGAAGACACCGCTTTCTGGCACTGGGGCGATTGTTGCTTCTGCTGTATGGACGAGGCGTACGACGGCGGCGGCGGCGGCGGTTGCTGCGACTGGCCGACGGTCGCTACGTTATTGACGGTGGCGGCGGCGACGACGACGGCGGTAGCCGACGAAGGAGCGGTAGGAGCGATGGCCGTTTGCAGCACCGGCTTCTGCACTTGGGTACTGCGTACCGATTGCATGATAATGGGCGGCTGCGTTTTCGCCTGCCTGGAGCTCCAGCCGGGTAGCGGGGCCGCTCTGGTAACCTGCGTGGCCGGACAAGCGACCGATACGTTGGAGGTGGGACTAGGCGAGCCGGCCGACGCCGAGCCCGAATAGATGCCGGACGATGGGGACTTGCGGTAGTCGCCGGTCTGCGACTGCGTCGGACTTTGTCGATGTTGTATGGAGACGGCGTACGAGGGCGGCGGAGGCGAAGCGACGCCTCCCTGCTGGGCGACTATCGGGTAAGGAGGGGGTGGTGGCTCGACTACTCCGCCACCGGGTGCGTTCTGGTAGAGGCTCAGAGCCTGTATTTGTTGGTTGAGCTGTTGCTGGACTTGCGGCCCGTTCTGAATGATCATCGGCTGACGACCGGACACAGGACTGTTGCCGCGTTGGTGGTTGGCCGCCGTACACGGGCCGGTGGGCGTCGGAGCCGGAGGTCGCGAAGGCACCACCGGAGCCGGAGACATGCGTTTCAACATCTGCTGCATGTTGGAAGGCACGTTGGGGTAGGCGTGAGGCGGCGGCGGTGGAGGAGGTGTGGAGCTGTTGCGCGGAGGCGGCGGCGGCGGAGGCTCCGAGAAATTGTTGGGCGAGTATTGGCGCGACAGGTGCGGATGGCCCAGGATATCGTTCAGCTGTCTAGGACTGTCTGATCGACTGCTGCCGGCGCCGCTGTCAAGCGTGGCGGCCGGACTGCCGCGGTGGACGCTGATTTCGCGTTCTAAGCTCGACTTTCGCATTAGTTTCGTGCCCAGCGAGCATACGCCACCTGAAAAGCGAATCGTAAATTCAAGATTAGAAGAAGGCTACGTACATTAGTACTTATTGTATGGAGGGAAAACGCGTACCTAAGCTAGTTCGCGAATAATACAATGTATAATCGATTGTAAAAAAAAGAAATAGGTACGACGTAAAATGCAAAATTTGTACAAATGACGAGTCGAATACGCTGCTTTATGAGAAATATATGTACCTACACGTAAGAAAGTACAATGAAGTTTACGCAATTTAACTCTGCATGCATATCTGCGTTATCGCCGGCGAAATTCGTCGAATACCTACGCGTCTCGGTCTATCACGATAGGATATTCGTCTATCCATCTACTCAGTGGTTCTACGAGTACGACGACGACGACGACGACGTTATCTCTATCGAAAGAATTCGACGCGTCGTTCGCCCCGCCCGCCCCGCCAACATTAATAATAAATTTTTATCACAAATTTAACGACGTCTACGTTTACACGCGACGACGGAAACGCGAAATCTCGGAAAAATGTTTATGTTTTATGTACACTTTACAAATGATTATGTTGTTTATGAGTAAATGTGTGCTTTCGAGCATATAGTACGCCTCGTCGACGTACGTAGGCAAAATATATAAATAATCATTAGAAGATGTATGTATATTTTAGAAGGAGAGAAAACTATACAATACAATTTATAGGACGACACACGTATTTTACAGATGATACGCGATGAATGACACTGTGTATAGGTATGTTGGGGATACTGTAGCGTATACGCAGTAGGTATATTGTACTGTATCACGATTACAACGAGGCGGCGCGGCGTGCGGCGTGCTTTAAGAATGAGACGTGATCGTAATTAACCGCTTAATTGCACCACATTAACGAATACTGACATCATTACCGATTCGAGTCTACGTATAAATGACTCATCATCGAGTATCCGCGGACAAGGCAGGCATATAGCATCGTTTTTCAATCCATCATCAATCTTTATTTACTCAAACGACCAAATGTGTACGCTTTGTACGCGTACTACACACGAAACGCATTCGTCGTCAAAATTGAAAAAACAAAAAACAAAAAGAACGCAAGAAGAAGAACGCAGAAGAATGTAAAAAGACACGCGCGAGTGTGCCAGCTGTTTTTACGATGAGTCGACGCTTTTTGTTTTGGCGAACTGATTTGAGTGTTGAGAAAACGGGACGTGTGTTTTTGACGATCAAAAGTGAATAGTACGAGTACACGCTAGGTGCATACTGCATACGTTTTCAATTGTTACGTTGCAATGGATACACGAACGGATCTTAAGGACGAGATTACATAGCAGGTGGTTCAACCCCCCCCCCCCCCCCCCCCCCACAAGGTCACCGGAAGCGTAAAATTTTTAAAAATTCCTTTTCTTATAGAAGTATCGAAGAAAAAAATTTCTACAAGAAATTGGGAAAAAGTTGAGAATTTTCCCCAACCATCTTCAAAGGATGAGATTTTTACATAATGAAATGAAGTCACGAAAATGAGTTTTTTTAAGACTTCAATCAAATGTGTTTGTTTGTGCAATTGAAAAAAAAATGATAGTGGGAGGGGTACGTAGTCGAGTTTTGAAAAAGCGACATGGGGGAGAGGAAGGTGTGTTAAATATTGATTGCGAAACAAAGTCGAGAAAAAACCTAGGCTTCGGATTCCTTAGAAACCAATCACTTCGGGAAATTTTTTCAGAAATAACATAAAGAATGGGTAAATAAGCAATAAGCATAGATCGATCTAAAGACGAACCTAAGTGGGCTAGGCCTTTTTAAAAAAGCTTTTGGCACGACCAGATTTTTCCGAACGATTCGAAGAAATTTCTCCGAGAAGGTTTTTGTAAAAATCGAGAATTTGAAAAATTTTGTAGAAATGAAAAATTCTGTCATTTCTGTCCAAATTGAAAATGTAAAAAATTTTGTGAAAATTGAAAATTTTGTAAAATTGAAAAATTCTGTCAGAACTGAAAATTTGTAAAATTTTGTGAAAATGAAAAATTTTGTCAAAATTAAAAACATGAAAAATTCTGTGAAAATGGAAAATTTTTTGAAATTGCAAACTTCTGTCAAAATTG
>FIZT01028163.1:0-15416 GCA_900065295.1 Paracoccus marginatus | reverse complement strand
AAATTAAGCTAAAGCCAATAGCTAAAAGCTAATGACGATTAGCTGGAAAGCCTTGCTTTCCAGTTTCCTGACTTGTTTTTTTTTTCATTTAAATAAAATGCAGACAACGAGTTTTCTTTTAATTCGATTCCGAAAAAGAAATGAATAATAAAACACACGGTAACACAATATTTATAAAAATTTTATGGATTAATGCTAACACATACAAAAATACATAGAATCACTTTTCATAAGAATGCAAAAACGTATGTATTAACATATTAACTTTTGATTCTCGATAGGAATAAATATAACAATGATTACGTTAATATAATTAAAAATACAATTCCACTGATATATCAAAATATTACTACAGCGGTGGTAAAGAGTGTACGTATTATTTTAGGTACTCGAAAACGAGTTTAGATTCAAAATTTACTATACCTATTATCCATACTGCCGCTTGCTACTTCCTTTACCAAAATTTTTTTAAATCAGTGCGCAGTAATTTTACCCAACGCCGAAGAAATTCCATACCAACTGGTGTAATTACAGCCGCAGTAAATTTTCCATTGATATATCAGCCCAGGTGTATGAATTTTTTTTTTTTTAGATATTCGTTAAGTTTTCGTATGAGCTTGTATTAAAATTTTAATCAGTGCTATAAAACAGTACCATTTTTAGGGGGAGAAAAAAACCACGTACGAGGGAAATGAAATGATAAAAATAAAGAGAAAAATTGACACAATTCTCCGCATAAGTATATATACACGACGCACAAAAATATTTATATTTGTACCCTGTTTTCCGAATTTTATAAACACATATTATAATATTATAATATAAATACACACGTAGTACTTCGAAAATACATATGACACGAGTTTCGTTCACTAGACAATTACATACTTTAATAATCGGCGGATTAACTTAAAACATAAACGCATGGCACTTAACTACAAGCTGACCAGAATAATTATTCAACAGCCGATCGTTTGATTGACCGAAACAAATTTCGCGAGAGAAGGAAAACTTACACTGATATCTTACAAAACGAATAATAAAAACTTACATAATCATCCTACAACACAAAAGTGGAAACCAGAACGTACTATCGTTTGTATAGGTACATAAAATTAAAAACGTAACGAAAGAAAAAACTCGATCAATTTGGCGAAACGAGCATCGAGAGGGATAAATTTCTCGAATAGGTACAATTTTATAAAAAAAAAAAATCATTTTTTCAATACTTCTTCAAAGTATGAACTAACCGGGCTCATCTCTTAGGACGAATCTTCTAATCGTCAAACATCACCGGGTCGATCGATTTAAATCAAATTCTAACCAGCACATTGTAACCGAAAGTTCTCCAATCAATCGATCCTTGATTTAGATCTAAAACGATAATTTCAAAACATAAAGAATTACTAGCAGCTTCTCACTCGGTAAAAAAAAAATCCCTCAAAAAGATATTCTATCAATAATAAAAAATCAATGGTCGTGCGTTAAAAACTACATGAAATTTTTTACAATCCAGTGTTGCCACTAAGAACACTTATATAAAATTACACTTTCAAAAATCATCACAAAACAAGAACAATTTCACATTTTATCACAAGAAATATTTAAAAAAAAAAAAAAAAAAAGGCAACACTGAAACATACGTAAAAATTCCTTACACAAGTACACAACATCAGCGAGTTTTCCTTCTCGAGCACATGTTTCAAAAAAAATTCACGTCTAACAACGAAACGAAACAGATGGTTGCCATTGATATGTAAAAAAAAAAAAGAAGAAAATAATAATAAGAACAAAACAAAACACCAATACACCGGAAAAGTTTTCAAGCTTATTTTTGCATCTTTAAATGAAAAAAAAAAAGAAAAGAAAAATCGAACCCGAAAAACAGAAGAGGAAAAAAATTACAAAACAGAGCAACTGAACAATAGTACTGTTCCATTCATTAATCAGAGATCAATAATTATTCTATAATAATTACACAGAATAACGATTTCATCGAAAAGAAAGATAGAAAGAAAGAAGTAATATAAATGTTAATGCATAAATAAATTCTCAGTGTCCGATCAAGAACGAAAAAAAAAAAATTAAATAAAAAATTTACATTCAACAGAAAGAATAAAAGAGTTCAACATGGTCAATTAACGAAAAAACATTACAAGTAAAATAAAAGAACACTTTTACAAACGAAAAAAAAAAAAAAATAGATAAATATAAATAAAAATAACGCAAACAAAAAAAATTTAAGCTTTGGTAAAAATCATATGATAACTATCTTTCGTGACTGATTTAAAAAGAAAAAAGAAAAAAAATAATACGAAAACAAAAAGAAAGGGAAAAAAGAAGAAAACGAAAACAAAAAAAAAATAAATAAACTTCAATATGGACACTCGAAAACGTAAAAACTATAAATAGGTAAAACAAACGTTGAGTAACTCTGAAAGACTATTAAAAGTTATTTTTTCTGTTTTAATATCGAATAATAAAAAAATTTACAAACATCGAAAAATTTTCCACATCGCATCGTCCCGTTACGTATAATTATTACTAAACAATAAGTACACATTCATGAAAAATCCAATCGTTTCATTGAGAAGAACAAACAAAACGTAAAGTCGGTTACGAGAATTACAACGAACGAACGAACGAACGAAAATACTAGGTAGGTAGTTCATGTTCAACAAACAGGACACAACAGTTCAAAAAAAAAAAAAAAAGGATAAAATGCCAGAATGTAGGAAATAATAAAATAAGAAAACATCCACTATAGACTACACATTGACAACAAACGAAAAAAAGAGAGAAAAAAAGTAGGTAGGTAAGTGAACATAGCATTTATGCTAACGAGAATGATGATGAAAGTAGATAGGAAAGAGGGAAAAAAAAGAAGGCAAAAAAAAAAGGACAATGATTTTTTTCACGTAAACATTTAGTACACATCGTAAAAATTATGGAATAGGAACATAAGTCATCCGTTTTCCACATAAACTACGGCCGTTTCGTTATTTTAATTAGTTATTTGTTGTGATTTTTGCGTTGAAATTGTTGTCGTTTTTTTTAGTACGGTTTAGAGTCTTTTCGACGTTTAGGTTCAACTTTGAGTCGTTTCGTTCCGACCGGGTAACCATTCATGTTTTGGATGGCATGTTGAGCGTTCAACACATTATCGTACGACACAAATCCTGCGGAACATAACACACATATAACGATAATTACAAACATTATTCGTCGTCCAAATGTACTACCTACATTATATGTATACACGTACTCGTCAACGTATCACGATAATACCTCTAGGTAAAAAAAATCTACAACTAAATGAAAAAATACATCAACGCACTACTGTCTCTCTCTACTAAAAAAAAAAAAAAACTATCTCTAATACGATATCTCAAAGAAGAAAAAAAAATGGCGCGAAATTTGCGAAAAAATATGTGGAATCAGCGTACAAAATACAACATTCAAGCATATATCGAAAAAGAAGTAAAAAATATGGACAATATGGTATAATACACGCAATACAACAAAAAAAAAAGAGAGTAAAAAAAACATGCAAAAAATGTAAAATGTTACGCTCCGTGATTTCGTGTATTGTCAAATTTTGTAACTTTCCAGCTTTTTTTTACCCTGCTCCCTTCGATTTGAAATTTTTCATCTTTCAATTTATCTGGTATTTTTTGCCCTTTCATTTATTATTATTTTTTCTATTTCGATGAATTTATATGTACATACGTGCACCATTGTACGATGAAAATTTCGTTTACGTAAGTATAGAGGTGGCTTAGCTTATACGTATTAAATTTACATTGAAAGAAAAAAAATCGCTCGAGCGAGCAAAATTTTGTTCATTTGACGTTGTGGTGGAAATTTTTTAGCATACGACTTGAAATAGGCTTTTTCAACGGTTTCCTATGAAACGACTGCCGTCAATTTTCATTTCAAAACGAAATTATTAAAAAAGATTAGAAAGATTTGACCATTGCTGAAAAACAAATTCAAATTCTAAAACTGAAACTGAAATAAAAAAATTTCCATCGCCGCCCCCCCCCCCCTTCTATTTCGTCAATGTAAGACTTTTCACCAAACACATTTTAGTGGCGAAATTTGATTGAAATTGAACGAAAAGAAATTATTTAAAATTACCTCTCGCCCACTCCCTCCTCCTGACCGATAACAATACCATACCATTTCGTTATCGTGAAAACAAAATACAAAATTTTAATTTGTTCTCGATTCAATTTTTTTTTTTTCAATTTACAGTAAAAGGACTGAGGCATGAAAATACCCCTTGCTACAGTCTAAAAAAAAAAAAAAAAAAATAGAGAAAATTTTGCAAATGAGTTGTATAAAAATTTTCAAAAATAGATCGAGCCTATTCATGCACTTCCCCTTCACCAAAAAATAAATAAAAAAATAGAGCAAGAGGGTCATGGCAAAAATGACATTTTCAGCTTTCAAAAAATATTTACGACTTGCTTGACCATCCGTATGAGAAACAATGTATTTTTTTTTTTTTTCAATTCACGAAATTCCTTGAGAACAAAATTGAGGATTTTATTAAAATTCAAAGTAAAAACTTGAAATTATGTACCAAAAATCAAACAAAAAAAGTGGTCAATTTTTTTTTAAATCAAAATCAAGAATGCTATCAATTTTTACAAAAATAAAATAAGTTGTCAATATTTGACGAATTATCAATTTGGGATCAAAAATCAAAAAAATAGTGGATAATTTCATAAGAAAATCAAAAAAGTTATCAATTTTCAAACTTGAAAAAGGGATCAATTTTTCTATCAACATTAAACGAATCACCAATCCTTGATCGAAAACAAAAAAAAAAAAAACATTACTCTCATATCAGGCATCAAAGCGAAATTTTGAAGAAAAAAAGTGGCCAGAAAATAACTCAAACAGTAACCAAAAATTCGATTTTTTTTTTGGGGGGGGGGGGGGGGGGGGGGGGGGGGGAGGTCAATTTTTGGCAGTTTTCATGAAGGTGCAATTTTTTTGTAGTTTTTTACAATAATTTCGAATAATAATCAACTGAAACTAGCATAGGTGCCATTGGAATATCAGAGTATAGGTGATGCCAAAACCATAGTTGGAGGTAAACCATAATTATTTCAGGGGGGAGGGGAAGGGGACTGTGACTTGAGACTTGAGCCAAAAAAAGTGACAAGCACCATAAAAAGTTGACCACTTCGATGCCTGTCATATCAAAACCAAAAAAGTTCCTCATCAATTTTCATCAAAATCAAACAATTTATTCGTTTCTATCAAAAGTGAAAAAATGCATCAAAAATTGTTAAATCGTTCATCAAAACCAAAAAATCAAATTTTAATCAAAATCAAAAAATTATGACAATTTTCATCAAAATTGAATAAAATTACTCATTTTTCATCAAAATCGAAAATGTTTTATAAAAATCCAGAAAACTGTTTATAAATTCTGTCAAAATGAGAAAAATTGTCAAAGTCGAACAAATTTTTATTCAAAAATCAAAAAAGGGTTTTTTTCAATCAAAAAACAAATAATTTATCAAAATTTAGTTATGTCAAAACTGAATTCATTAGATGCAATTTTGTTATCGAAATCCTTTTCTATCAAAATCAATAGAAGTGATACATTTTTTCATGTAAAAAAGTTATCAACTTCTTGGAATCAAAATTCAGATGAATTGGTTTTTTTTTTCTTTTTCTTGACAAAATCAAATTTAATTGCCTATAACAAAAAATTAATAAAATTCAATCAAAATCAAAATCAAATGAGTGGGGGATTCTCAATCTAAAGCGAAAAAATTGTACATTTTTATAGAAATCAAAAATTTAAAAATGAAACTTTTGATCGATAAGGACAAAAGTCAATTTTTAAATATCAAAATCAAGAAACTCATCTATTTACATCAAAATCAAAACGATCATCAATTTTTTTTTAAAAATAAAAATCGAAAAATCCATTTTCCATAAAAATAAAAACATTTACCAATTGAATTAACTAGGTATAAATTTTTTATCAAAATAAAAATTGAAAAAGTCATCAATTTTTGATCAAAATCAAATTTTATCGAAATTAAAAACCTAAATCATCAGCTCTGCTTTATATCGAGATGAATTAAAATTTCGAATATTTTCAACCAAAATTGGAAGCTCATCAATTTTCTGAAAAAAGTGATCAATTTTTGGTCAAAATCAAAAAAATTTGCATCAATTTCTAATCAATATCAAAAAAAAGATCAGAATAAAAAAATCATCAGGATTAAAACACCACACCTGGACCACTGCGAAGAAGAACTAATTCCTCCTTCTTCCAACAGCCAAAAAATTTGTACATATTTAAAAAATTTTTTAAAAATCATCAATCTTATACCACCTTCAAATTGACGAATTAGGCAATTTGGTCGTTATTTACGCAACTTTTAGTTTTAAAAATCTCAGAAATTTAGAATTGACCCCAAAAATAACCAGATTGACCTCAAACAGTGACTGAAATTTATCCTACAACAGAAGCATGTAGGTAAATCACAAAATGCAAGTACATATTTCTGTAAAACCTTAGAATTTAAAAACGATTTTTGAAAATTTCAATATCCATATCTCAGCCACCTTAATACTTACGATTTACGACCATTAATGCTTTTTCATTTCTTCTTCGTTATGTTTGTGTATTACGTTTACGTAGATATTATTTTGGCAAGAAAAAAACAGTAGTATGTCGTTCTTAATCATCGAAATAACCCGCAGGCGGTGTAAAAACGCGCCGTTCAGCGAGTCGATGCGAGAATATGCACGTAAGACGACCGACTCTTCGTGAGCTGTCACATAATTACAACCACCTACAGACGAAACGAAGAGAGGAGGGAACCGACGTCGAGCCATTGGCCAGCTGCATTAGCAGCATGTTATTATAATCGTATTCTACAAAAATTCTGCTCTAGACTTATTCTTAATAATCATATGTATTTAACGTTCGATGATAATTTTTTTCCTTATTATTTTTACTCGACTATCAAACAAGTACGTATAGCTACGTACGTACGAGTATACGATTTCGCAATCGTGTTCGAAAAAGAGACATGTACACCGAATAAGTTTCCCAGGGCGATATTTAATTATACACGTGTACGTACGTACGTACGTATCCCCGGTAGTTCATCAGATGGGAAAAGAAGAATAAAAAAGAACCGTCATACATATTACAAAAGAAAATAGGTACCTACTACCTACTTATGACAGCACGAGACAAGGAGCGGAATACGCATCGACGCAGAATCGGCGTTACTTCGATGATTAAGATAGCACTTCTATTTTTGTTTCGAGAAAAAAAAAATTAAAAAAAGAAATATCGAAACACTATCGTTGTTAACATTGAATATTCGATTGCAAAAAAAAAAAAAACGCTTCTATTCAACCTTCCGAGAAAAACTTTCGCCAAAAAAGAATGGCGAAAAAAAATTCAATTCCAATCTTTTTCACGCAGAGGTGGAAAAAGAAGCGTACAAAAAACCGAAACTACCGTACCAATCGAATATTCAAAAACAACAACGCAGCACCGTAGCAGATATTTTTAATTTAAAAAGAAGTACGTACAAAAAAAAAAAAAAAAAAGTTTTTAATTTAAAAAAAAGGACGTAAAAAAAAAAAAAAAAAAAAGGTGAAAAAAAGACTCACCACCATTATTAATTTCATACACATCGTTGTTTAAGCGCTAATTAAAAATTTATTTTACAGTTTTATGTGACGGCGAATTCAAAATCACGTTACACTGAACAAATATCGGACAATACGAATAAACATAACACAATTGATTACATAAACCAAACATTGATTACCCTCAACATCGTATTAAATTTGCATTTAGCAATTTCAGCGCTATGTTTTCGCATTACGCATAGGGATAAGAAGGAGACAAAAAAAAACACAAAAAAATAAATACAGGGGTGGTCAACATGGGTAGATTTTTGCTCGTGTGGTCGCCTCGACCATCTTCCCATCCTGCCAAATTGAAGGAAATACGAGATCTACAGAAGCCTATGTAGAATTTTCGACGCTTTTTTCTTTCGTGATTCGAGTACATTTGCGCGATAGTTGACAAATACCACGGGGGAAAAAATTCACGAAACGGGTCCCAGCGAAGGATCTGATATCGAAGGATACGTGTTTGAAAACAATACCAACGCGATTCCGCGGACGAGTCACCCCTACCTACATTACGCACGTTAATTGAATTAAAAAATAAAAACCAGGTGCCTAGACGTTGATTTCAAGTGGGTTATGGTATGACGATGAAGTACGGAGAGAGAAATAGTCGTCTAAATTAAAATCATGCACGATAAGTTGCAGCTCTATGCTATCGAAGGGAGTACACGAGATACTGGAGCACCAATTTTGCCTGCTTTGGAGAGAGGAGCTTGAACAGGAGCACATTATTTCGAGTCGAGGGCCTCTTATGAAAAATTTCATATCGAAGAAAAGCATCTTGAAATTTAATTTTTAAGCGTCAGGTATTTTGATAAAATACTCAGGTGCTTGTTTTTTTTGTTTTGTTTTTTTTTTTTAATGTAAAGGGGGGAGCTTTAGAAGTCTAAGGCAGATATTTTATCAAAAAACGAACAGATTAGAATAATTTTTTTTCACAAATTTTTTCAACGAAAGGAAAGTGAAGAAAAAGAGCGTTAGGAAAATTCAAATCGATTAATATCAAAAATGAGTCAAGTTTAGATTATCGATTATCTGTTCAAAATGCCGATTATCGATATCCTCCGAAATATCAACCATCGGATTTCCGGATTTCTCCCCCCCCCCCCCCAATATTGATCATTAAATTTGGCAAAATATCGATCGTCGAATTTGTCGGAATATCGATAATCGAATTTGGTAAAATATTGATCATCGAATTTGTTGAAAATGTCGATGATCACATTTGTCAAAAATATCGATCGATAACCGAATTTGTCGAAACATCGATCGTCGAATTTGTCGGAATATCGATAATCGAATTTGGCAAAATATTGATCATCGAATTTGTCGAAAATATCGATATTCGCATTTGTCGAAATATCGATAATCGAATTTGTCGAAAATATCGATAACCGGATTTGTCGAGATATCCATCATCGAATTTGTCGAAAATATCAATAATCGAATTTGGCAAAAAATTGATCATCGAATTTGTTGAAAATATCGATAATCGAATTTGTTGGAATATCGATAATCGAATTTGTCGAGATATCGATCATCGAATTTGTCGAAATATCGATCATCGAATTTGTCAAAAATATCGATCTTCGAATTTGTCGAAATGTCGATCATCGAATTTGTCAAAAATATCGATAATCGAATTTGTCGAAAATATTGATCATCGAATTTGTCGAAAATATTGATCATCGAATTTGTCAAAAATATCGATAATCGAATTTGCCGAAGGTATCGATAATCGAATTTGTCGAGATATCGATCCTCGAATTTGTCGAAAATATCGATCATCGAATTTGTCGAAGGTATCGATAGTCGAATTTGTCAAAAATATCGATCATCTAAATCTTCAACATTTTGATCATGATGCCTACTTTTTGCATCAATTTTTTTTTCAAAGTTCGATTATCGATTTTTTCAAAATTTCGAACTGATAATATCAACTTTTTCATAGTCGTATTGAGAATTTTTAGCTATTAATCTCATTTTTTCTTTCTTTTTATCGTCAATTTTCATTTTTTTACTATCAATAATTTTAACACGAACAAATTTATCATCTAGAGGGCCTCTACTTGAGGAAAACCTCAACCTAACCTAAAAAAAACTCCACCACCTTACGTATTGCACCTATCCTACTTCTAACAGGTATACACCTAACGATTTGGTAAACTCGATATCCTGAACCAGATCCTTCGCCCTAGCACCTAATTTCGCGTCCATTTTCGCCTCACGGGTAATCCTAACACACGCGACGACCACGACCGCGAATACTACATAAAATTACGTCCGCGAAATTCGGTACAATCCGCGCGAGCTCGCGTTCGAGACATACGTAAAAGAGAGAGAGAGAGAAAAAAAAAACGTTGAAGAAGAAGAAATCGTAGGTACTAAACTGTGAATGAAAAAACTTACCGAAGCATTTGGAGCGCTTTGTATCTTTATCTATGTATACTTTAGCCGATATAAGTGTACCGAAAGGAGTAAACATAGACGCTAAATCCAAGTCAGTGCAATCTTGGGGCAAGTGATAAATAAACAAATTTGCTCCCACCGGCCCTTCAATTTGCTTTCCTGCCGCATTAATTGCTGCAAAAATTCCAAAAAGCAAACGAAAAATATTCTCAAAAAACGCTACTAAAAAAAAAAGAAAAATCAAAAATCATCAACAAATTACACAGCATTTCCTAATACTTGGATTTTCGATGCGGTAGACGTATCGTAGATGATAATATCTCGGAAGAAGAAAACATAAGTACAATGTAACAAAAAAAAAAAAAAAAAAAAAAAAAAATTGTAAAAACATCAAGGACCGTAAAAAAAAAAAAAAAAAATAAAAAAAAAAAAAAAAAAAAAAAAAAAAAATTGTAGAAACATCCAGGACCGTTCCAGTCAGACACAGATAGGACAATAGAGAGTTGGTTAATAAACATTCATAAGGGAAATACGTATACGTACGATCAAATTACAAGCTGAAGCTTTCGTAAGTATACACAAAAAAAGCTCGAATGCATGAACTTCTCAGTACACTATAAAAAGGAAAAAAAAGACGACAAAACTACAATAAAGCGAACACGCACTAACACACACACACACGATACATAAATTTCTTTCTCGTACTACGGGGTAAGCTATATATTTATGAAAAAAAAAAATAATACACAGCGTACAAAAATACAGCCGTATTCCAAAACCCAAAATGAACAAAAAATTTCAAACATCGGTTTTTCATGAGATGGGTTGGTTTTCCTCACCTAATTATTGCTCGTTATTACCATTTGTTGGGTAAGAAAACCACATAAGAAATTACGTAATAGGTACGTAACATAGGTGGTAGGTATCGTATAAGAATCGAACTATATGATATTTAGTAAATCGATACGTAAACAAAAACAAAATGATCAAGTTACCTATATCTCTACTGATATTCGTCGAACCGAGCACAGATCCAGAAAGTTCAGATAAAGACAAAGTGTTAGAGGTGAAACCATTCAATGCTGCGGTGTTTGATGTGAGAGCACTCAACGGGGTTGCATTGCTCGTTAATAATCCTATAAAATTTATCGCCATACATGTGATATTAAGGTTAAAACATTAAACAATTATTATAACAACATAGCTAAAAATTTGAACATATTTTAGTAAATTTTCACTATAAATTTTTTTCCGCAATTTTTTGCCAATTTTTGTATCGTTAATTACGACTTGAGAACGATCAATTCGAGCAAATTAGCAATCCATTCCCCAGTTCTACGTTAGATTCATATTTTTAATGCTAATTTGCACAAAAATAGTCGTATGTGAACATTTATACGTACAAGCCATGCACTCAAAAGCTCAAATTCGAATCATCAAACCGACTCGAAAACCAAAAATATATTTTTTAATTTTTCAAAGACTTCGGTGGTGTAAGGTACGTGGTGGTGGAGGCACTAGAGGGGAAGGTTGGGTAATTTTTCTGATTTTTTACACCATTCGAATGGCCTCAATTTTTACAATATAAAACAAATTCAGTTTTTAGAAAAAATTGGATAAAATTAGATTTTCAAGAAGAAGATCAAATTAATTTTTTTTTCAAAATGCTAAAAAATTTTGAAAATAAAAATTTTTCAAAGTCAAAAAATGTTTACAAACGAGAATTTTTTCAAAAATTGCAACATACGAAAAAATTAAAAAATGATGAGAAAATGAAAAATTTGAAAATTTAATAATTTTTTTTCAAAATCGCGAAAAATTTCAAAAATTGAAAATTTTTCAAAACCCTAAATAGTTTTAAAATGAGAATTTTTTCAAAAATTGCAACATGAAAAAATTGAAAAAATGAGTCAAATTTTAAAAATTTGAAAATTTGAATTTTTTTTCAAAATCCCCAAAAATTTTCAAAGTGAGAATTTTTTCAAAATCCAAAAATGTTTGAAAACGAAAATTTTTCAAAACCTAAAAAATTTTAAAAACAAGAATTTAAAAAAAAAAAAAAAAAAAAAAATTGAAAAAAGACATAAATCTTGAAAAAATTCTTTCAAATTTGAATAATTCACCACACCAGAGTCTTATGAACAAAAAAAGAAAAAGTCCATAAAATCTCATCTACCGATAAAATTCGTTGTTAATCGAAACAAATAAACACAAATGAAAATTAGTATCTCTAGCAGTATACATAAATAGCCAATACGTCTGCGATCCGGTACTGAGGGTCATCTAAACCTCTAAAGGTATTCATGATCTCATCCAAGCTATACTCTCGAATAAATCTTACGTCCGAAAAATACTCAAAAGAAAAAAAGCTCATCAAACATGTAAAAAGAAAAAAACCCACAAACTATAATGCTAAAAATCATTCGCCACGAATTGTTAAAGAATGAAAAAAAAGTTCACAAAGCTTCACGCCAATTCCAATTATATGCGAGATAAAAAACCGTTTTAATAAAAAAAAAAAAAAATCTAAAAAGGAAAGATAATAGAAAAAAAAAACTCTAACAACTCAAGCACACTACACCTTCAACTTACCAGATGCTTTTTTTCCCAGTAAAGCTGTAAATCACAGAGAAATTTTTTTTAGCATCTCGTTAACTCGATAAAATCATTTTACGTGGTTTTTTTTCGAATAATTTTCCCCTTCTAGAGAAATGTAAATAAAGCGATATTTTTGTTTCGATATTTTCATTGAAATTGGCAAAAGAAAATGGAATGAGTGATTAAACACGAAAGGATGAAGAAAGCAGAAAATGCGTTTTTTTTTCCAATCCAAACCGAACCGAATCATCGCCTCTCGTAATAATTAAAAATAAATATTTTTCCCTTTGTTTCCATCCAACTAATAATAAAGTGTTACTTACCAGCCGCTGCGGTGTTTGCTAATCCTGATAATGCTGCAAAAAAAAAAAAAAAAAATCGAATGGTCATTATTTTTACGAGTACTTTGTACGCGAATATTTAAAAATTAAAAATAAAGAAATATCACGTGACGTCGTTTCGTTCGACCATCTCCTTCAAAATAACCACGGCAACGAAGACATAACTAACGAACAAAATATTGCCTAAGAACTAATACGAAGGAGCCTCGAACCTGAATCGAAAGTCGAACCTCTATTTTCCAGTTCAATTGATGGATTTTTTGGGACTCACTTGCCTGAGATTTTTTTTCAATTTTTAATCACGAAAGAAACCTTGTCTGTGTTTTTTTTTTCTTTTGCACAACATACAGAGCCACGAGAACATCAAACGTAACACGATAATAGGTATTACAAAGTGGAAAAGCATCAATTTTACATAAAACTCTTTCAATACGACGCTCTCGAATTGCCAAGTTGAAAATTTAATTAACGAAATGGCGAAATAGAAAGTCCTCGGTCCGAATTTGCAATCTAAGACGAACCATAATTTTTTATTTTCCAATTTTCTCTTTTTTCTTGAATTTTTTACTTTCATCGCGATGACGATTGCTCAACTATGTACCGCGTGACGCGTGAGGGGACGAAGTGCGAGCTGGTTTTTCTAATTTCAATAGATAAACAGCTCTCAGCGTTACATCCACGAACAACGTTAGTAGTATTTACGGAGGAGTTAAAGGTATTATTGCAAAGCAGAAGTGAAAAGAAAAAATACGACGAGTACAAGCAAAACATAACCCTCTCTTATTGTACTTCAGACAACGAAATTAATGGAAAATTCTCTCGTCTGCGATTTCCACCGAGAGCCCAGATATCTACCGCGTGTACTGTACGGCGATATGTCAAAATCAAGCAACTTTTATGAATAATTGAAAAGACTCGATAAACTAAAGAAAACACGCAACGCAACAACAGCTCGAAAATATTTCGAATTAATGGACAAACTCGAACGAAACAAATGTAGCGAGTTTGAACTCTTATGTACTAATCAAAAAGCGATTTTTTACGAATATTTCAACCGGCGATACAAATACAAAAAATGACTTGTTATTTTCGCGAAAATTTCAATTTAATCGAAAGTGTACGAGTTAAGGGTGGAAAGCAAAAATATTCGGAAACCGTTGCCAAGCTGATAAAATTCCAAAAAAATATTGCTTCCGAAAAAAAAAAGGGATTTCAAATCGCAATACCATCTACTAAATTGTGATTACACTGCGGTATCAACGTACCTGAATTTGTTAAATTGGCAGTCGAACCTGCAACAAAGTAACAACAAATCATTTAGGTAAATTACGTTGATTTTTTTTTCAATTTTTGCAAAGAAATATGCGAATAAGATTTTAAAAGGTTAGGTGCTGAAACGGTTGCCTATTTTTTCTTCGACAAGGCACCAAACTGGGCTAACGAACAAAACACACGGTTTTCGCTCAATTTTTAGATAATTTGTTTATCGAGCTAATCGAAAACTCGTGCTTGTTTTGAAAAAAATCCACAACAATCGAAGAGACGATAGATGGTATGATGAATTCTTTTCATTATTCAATTAGCACGTTGCATTGACCCTGACCCTGGTAATTTTTTCATTGCGTTCAATTTTTTTCTCGGATAACTATGTAGGTTAATAGATCACTGATAAATAGTGACATGGATGAAGTAGCGAAGCGTATTTTCCCGGTGGGTTTTCGTCTTCCTTTTCTTTTTGTTAAATTTCAAACATTGAAAACTTCGAAGATTGAAATTTGAAAATTTTTTGAAAATGATTTTAAAGAAAAAGACACAATTACAAATCAAGTAGGTACCGCCAAAACTGAAAATTCTTTAGTAATTCTAAGAAAATTTTAAAAATAAAATTTCAGAAATATTGAAAATATGAAAATTTTCAAACTCTTGAAAACCCCATCTAGGACCCCAAGGTGTACTTGCGCTCACTCCACCTCCTTGGTGATGAGCTAGGGGAGGCTCATTTCTCACAAAATGAAATTTTTTGTAATTTTTCTATCAAAACCTATGGCTGAACGATCATTTTGTGTAAAATAGGCCACCTCCAGCTCATCACCGAGGGGGTGGAGTGAGTACTAGGGTGGCCCTTAAAAAAAATTTTCGAATTTTTTTCAGGACCCCCCGTAGATTGGTGCCTTTACATGAGAAAAAAATCCACAAAAATTTTTAGCTCGATCGATGCATATTTACCCGGCGCACAGTGGACCGAATGAGCAAAATACCTGTTCATCAGTGAAAAATAAAGTTAGTCCTAGCGATGTTTCATCTACGGCGCGCGAGGGCAATCTTTGTAACGCGCACGACATCATAAATGCTTCCACGAGAATCCCGTGAGAAAAG
>FIZT01028139.1:7682-20846 GCA_900065295.1 Paracoccus marginatus | reverse complement strand
AGACGAAGATATTGTGTTTTTTGGGAAAGTTCCATTTCCGAAGTTAAAATATGAAACGGCAGAAGGCGAAGTTTTCGACAACGTACATGTAAAGGCGCAGTTAGTTCACAAATTAGCTGGTAACACTGCGGTTTCGGATATTCTCCCAGCCAACGCAGGTAGGCTGGTACGAGCGTTTCTCGAGTTGAGTCAGTATATAGTTCTGTTACTAGCCTCCGTGGTTGTATATACCACGTACGTCAATGTGTCGCTGATAGTCAACGTGTGCTGTGTTAGTCAATCCGCTCTTATTAGGAAATCATTGTTTTATTGACGTTGGTTAATAAACAAATATTGCTATAAAATTGGTTTTATTATCAAGACGTTGGTCATATTACCAATCTTTATAATTATTGTAAAAATAACCGATATTCAATTTCATTCTAAATCGACAGTATGCAAAATCAAAGTTGGATTACGAAGTGTTGGTGTTCTCGAGTTTCCTCATCACTTATAATTGCATAAAAAAAGTGTTTAAGTGTTGTAACGGGAGATTAGGTACACCGGTTCGTTCGTCTTTAAACGGACGAATTCGATGCACGACGAGTGCCTGGGATGGTGCAGGCATATTGGAAGGGTGGTACAGAGATTGAGTGTCGATTACCGGATCTCCGGCTGGTGTATGGGTTTGTATTTGTGGTTTGCTCGTCGCTTACGGACGTTTTGATTCCGAACATACGTACGATTTTCGAGCCGAAGTTAGGTATCCACGTTATTGCTGGTACGATTCTTTGTCCTTCTCAATTTTGTGAAGTCTGTTGAGCATTTTGAACCATTATAAACGCCAGCCGGAAGTGTTCCGGCACCTTTTGTTACCCGGAGAACTCTCGTTTGTTTTTTTCTACGTCTAATTTTCATTCACGGGTGACGACGTTGTGAGTTGTTCGATAGTTTATAGACCGTCGAAGGATTGGGTTGGAACGTGTGGATCGACGCAAACGGATAGGTACCTAGTTATATTATGCAATGTTGATCATCGTGAACGCATTTTGAATGCGAATTTTTTTATTTTGTTCCTATTTATACATGTGTCACCTCCCTTTACATTAGTGAATTCATCCTATGCTGTTACCTTATTATTTGTATCATGGTCTTCTTTATATTTGTTGAACGTATTCGAGTTCCTATTTAGTTATTTATTCCGTTATTTATTTATTATGTACGTATATGTGCTGTATGCCAATTCTATAGAGATATATTTTCCATTTTTGTTTACGCACTGTGTCGTTTGATTCTTTCACGTGTTCGGTACTCTAAAGGAAGGGTTTAAACGTTGTTTCGGCCGATTGGGCAAATGTACGTCTGAGTGCAATCACACGTTACAGTGTGTTCATTCGCGTGTACTTTGAACATCGTCTTCTGTGCTGTCAATAGACGTACTTTGTGGTTAAAATGAGCGAGATTCCTAAAGAGGGTTCTTCCGGTATTGCAAAGGTGAATACGGAAAAGGATAACATGCCAGTTCTTCAATCGAATGTGGATGAAATTGTTGTTGAAAGGGCTTCAGTAACAAATGATGACTTCCAAGTAGTGGGCTCGCGTCGTAAGCAAAAACCTCCCGTCTTCGGAAAGTGGATCTTCAACCCCTTCAGGTTCATCTCCTTCACATAACTCATTACCGTCCAAATCTCATATAAAAGGTGCATTTAAACCCGCAAGTTTAAAGCCATCTAACCGAATCGTACCATCCCAATTTGGTGTTAACAAAAAGTCTCAGGTTGTTGAACTTATAATTGTAAATGAACTACCTTCATCTCCGATCGTGTGAGAACTGGAGGACCAAAAAATAAAAATAAAATAAGGCTGGCTGACGATTTTTTTAATGAAAGAAATTCTTTCGACACTGTAGATAGTGTCATAGCTGGAAGGCAATAAGTTGAATAGGAGTATTAAATGGAATAATTTTTTCATCATCTGTTTCAATTAAATTAAAATAAATTTCTTTTTTATAAATTATATAAGGATTAAATTTATTGATAAAATTCAAATATCAAGAGCATTTTTGCGTAAAATGTCCATTTTGAGCTAGGATCCATCATCCCCTAGTAACCCGCTGGTACGTGGGGATGGTGGGGCTTCGCCCTCATGAATGATCCGAAAGTGGTTCGTTCAATTTTGTACGTACATGTAATTGTATACACAATTTTTGTTTCTCATTCGTAAAAGTAACCGATAAGTATTCGATTTCGTTCTAAATCGACAGTACGCAAAATCGAAGTTGGATTACGAAGTGTTGTATTCTCGAGTTTCCTCATCATTTATAATTGTAAATGAACTACCTTCATCTCCGATCGTGTGAGAACTGGAGGACCAAAGAACAAAAATAAAATAAGGCTGGCTGAATAGAGAGCCTCGTCGTGGTTTATTTGTGTTGAATTCAGAGAACCTGTTTGTTATCGTTCTAGCCTACGATGACGATTTTTTCAACACTGTAGATATGAATGATGTCATCGCCACAGTTTTTGCAGAAGAAATTGAAAATGAAGAGAAAAGTGTATCGATGGTGAAAGTGAGAGAATGCAGGCGGCAATTTGAAGTTAAAGGAGAAAAAGTTCCATCCGAAAGCTCCGTCAAATCAACTGTATGGCAAATCCTTCGTGGTGTGAGGAGACTGCATTTGTCTTAGTGTTATACCTACATCCAGAATTATCTTCGTGTATAATTATTGGGAAGATTATTTGTTCAAGAATGGTCTATTCAGTTAAACGACCCAAGTATACATAAAATATCATGCGACGCATCAGTGATAGCTAAGTATTCAGCTTCAGTAGTTGATTCACTTTTTGTTTTTTGTAATCTCGAACGCCATGAGATTAAGTTACCATGATACCTATCTAATTAAATATCCACTAGTTGATTTTCCAGTTCCATAGGAAGCATTAATGTAAGCATCTATAATAAGTAGAGCTTTGAATTTGTATACCTATTTTTAAAATAATTTTCAAAGGAAAATCACATATCACGATTGAATTTGTTTCTCCACAGCCCCATCAATGGAAAATACTGTCACACGAGATACTGCACGACGATCTCGATGCCAAGCTACTGCACGACGATCTGGAAGCCGAGGTGGTAGACATGCTGGAGCTGGAGGTCTCAGTTTTATCATATGTAGATAACTCCCCAAGATTTCGAGAACCGTTTAGGTAACGATGAATTCGTTTCATCATAACATAGTGCACATCCAGTGGATTTGCTTGGAATCTCATGAAAGTTCGGTCGATGAAAATTCTGCTGACGAAGATAATAAGGTAGTCTCGAAATTCTCTGTGCGATTTTTTAAAATTGCACTCATTTTGGTTCTCGCAGCTCCCTTCTTCCAGGTGCGTGTTGTCTTGTTGTAGGTCTATTTTGTAGGCTATTCTATACTGTAATGGTATCGATGATTCGTATACGATGATATTATTTTCTTCTTCGAAGTATCCGTTTACTTAGGTAGGTTATTTCGGTTATGTAGGTATTCAATTCTTCCCCTTGTTCTAGTGTTCTATGTTTTGGTATATTTTCGAGTTCGGCTCTACTGATTTCATATTGGTCTGTAAATAGTTTTGTTAATTTTCCCATGTTGTTGCGTTTGTTATAGTTGAATGACTGTAAAATTCGAGTGCATTTCCATTTTGGTAGGCTGCTAGAATTTTTAATTTTTTCGCTTCGTCCCAACGAATATTTTCAAGAACCGTATTACACTGTGCCTGTGCTTTGTTTTAGTTCTAACGATGTGAACGTTGGCTACCTCTGTGTTTCCTTAAGTCGACTGAGGTAACTTAAACTATAATATTGAAATTTGTTTCATTGGAAAGAGCGTCCTTTTTTACATAAAAATCAATGAAAAAGTGAAAATAGATTTTTTGCACACTAACCGGGTTTCTCTAGACCACGTCACATTATGTATGTGTATTACGGTCGATGCCCTCACCTTAATAAGAGGGACACCAGGCAAAGGGATCTCGATACATGACCACCATCAAGGACCTAACTATAAAACACGAAGTGAAATATCCTTTTTTTTTTTTTTTTATTACTGAAACGATACCGAGCACATACATCGCAAGTGAACCAGAGTTCTTACCATAGGTTTATAAACTCAGGAACACCTCTTAGAAGTATGACTCGAATGTTGTGTGGCACGAAAGCCAACAATGAAGCCGGCAGCGTTTATGGAGATGGAAGACTATGCTTGCGTCAATCAAGTCAACGCAGCTTGTCTGTTTCGTAGTTTTTCAGCTGTCCAAAGACTTCCCCATGCTGCCTAGAATGGCTAGTACCTGCTCTACAGAAGGACCACATTGCGGACAGTATTGATATAATGGTGAATGATTGGATGATATCTTAAAACGAGAAATGTAAACTTATTAGATTACGTACGACGAGAGAAAAAATACGTAGGAAAAAAATAAATAAAAATGAATAAACGCCGCCGCATCTCACAGCCTAACAATTTGTACAAACACACCACACGTTTTCATTTTCTCCACACGTACAACATTTCAGAAAATTACTTTGCTGCGGTCGTATGAGATGAGAGCTAGGCGCAGAACAGCTCCGCACCACACCGTATCGATACACAGCAACCGTAATTGGAAGCGTGATTCGAGTGATAAGCCGATGGTGCAGTAGCGAAATACATACTACGCGTAAAAAAAAAAAAAAAAAAAAAAAAATACGCTCGTAGTAAGCGGAAAAATCGCATCATCCTACTCGTATACACAACAACACATCGCGCAATTTTCAATCCAAACCACCCGCGGGAAGGCGGTTTTATAACGGTTGGTTTTGCGGATCGAAATTCCGAGTATATTATTCAAATAGCTGTAGGCTGGCTGAACACTGAACAGAGAGCCTCGTCGTGTAGGTACATATAAATAACGCTTCGGACCAGTGCCACACGAAGCTACGACGATCGGCTAATACGAAATCTAACGTATAGGAACGATTTTCATATCATACCATACGTAACGACGACCAGACGAAGAGAAGGGTTACGACGACGTTAGATTACGTACGTAATTCATGTATAGGATGTTTGATGGGTTCGTAAAGGTCGTTAGAAAAAAGCGTCCGACAGTAGGACCATGTCGACGTCACGTATAAATGGACGCGAATCGAACCATAAGAGATTTATGGCGTTTCGCGACACTGACCGCAGAGTGTAAAACGGTGTCAGCGAAAAACCTATCGTACCCGGAGGGTTGGAGGAATGGAGGAGGAGAGACGATAAATCGCTTACGGTACGTAGTACACGCGGCTGGTGCTTGTTTTCTATACACGTATGAAATTTACACCGTGTTCGCAGCCCAGCGGCGTTTCGTTTCGCTGTGTTGCAATTTAGGGGCCCTCAGTCTCATCCTCAATCATCCCCCAAAATAATGGCATATGCTTAGATTAATTTCAACAGCAGCGATCGTTCCAAAGCAGAAAGAACGTGATCTATTCGTCCACAGACCACCATGCCAGTACACCTTGCACAAAAGCATATCTCCCGAGTGTACGGTGGGAGATGGGGGTTATGGAGAAATTTTATAGCACACTTGGCGAGGATTGACGTGAGGGCAGCTTTTGAGGCTTTTGCATTGCATTGCTTCCGAAATGGATTGGGGGGGGGGGGAATCAACCCTCCGCCACTTACCTCGATCTAGACGGTTTAGCTTCGGCTTCTTGCACTCTGGCCGGCGGATGATGGTGGGTAACGGCCGGAGTGTCAGCCGGTGGCAAAGATAACTCTTTAACATCGGACTGCTGTGACTTGAGGGTTTGTTTCTTGCCGGGTTTTCTTCGTTGTGCGATTTCTTCGTCGCTTTCATCTTCTGTAGAACTGGGGTCTATCATATTCAGTTACACATGAGGAAATCGACTTCCCTCAACATGTTTTGAGATCCTTGAAGAAAAAAAGAGGAAGAAAAAAGGTAATTACGCAGCAGTCATCTGCGTAGTTCAGGAGACATGGCCAGTGAAATACTTAAACAACTTCTGGGTATGAAACGATTGTTTATTTTCAATTTTGCTTAGCTAAACTGTTCATTTCACACGATAATGTTCATTCAATCATCACTAAACACTCGAAATACCAAAATCGAAAAATCATCGAAGAAAATCATGCTCTTTCAAGACGATGCAATTTCATATTCTGCCAAAATTACTCGAGAATGATTTGAAAAATTTGGATGGGAAGTGTAGGACCACCCCTCTATACTCCCCGGATCCTTAGAGTCCGGATCCTAATCACCACGTAAACATAAACCCAATTCCCGTCCCAAAAACACAACTTACTTAGCTTCAGCAGCGAAGACTCTCACGACCTTGCATCGATATCCAATCTCGGGCATCCATTTCCACTTCGTAGCTTCATAAGTAGCACCGCAGCAGCAGCAGCAGCGACAGCAACCCCGACGATAATTCTTACTTCACATTACATCGTCGACCCTGCGGACAAAAGTTCAAAACAAACCAAACGCTGGCAATTAATGCGACTTGTTCGTTTACTCGACTTTACCAACAACAGGGCCGATTCCACAGCGCTAATTTTCGCTACAAAGGAAAGACAGTCAGTGTAACGTCGTCGCGTCGTACGCGTACCCCAAATGTACTAACAACCATCCCCGCATACACATACAGCAGTAGCAGCGCCGGCAGGAAACGGTAAATATAGAAGGAGTTGGTGGAGGCCAGCAGGGACAACTTTCGAAGCATACCGGTGATAAAGAGGCAGGGTACAAGAGCAGACCCGAATACAACCGTGGCATGTTTTGGGGGTTTCGCTACGCGTTCTCGGTTTTTTCATCATTTTTTTTTTTTTTTTTTGATGTAGCGTCGACCTCGAGAATTTCCCATTTGGCTCGGTTCCACTCGTAGCCTGGCTTTTTAATACTTTAACCGTGCATTGCGGAAACACCCTGCTGTACGAGGCGTTTGGTCCGCGCCAGCCTAGCATAAAGTAGGTTTTAATTAAATTTACCCGATGCGCGGCGCGTCGACTGAGGCCGCTTTGCCGCCTGTCACCCTTTCGAGGAGCGCACTCGACGCTAGTCTAGCGCGTATACGAATACTCGTGCGAAGGTACACTATCGTATAATCGGATTCGAGGGGAGGGGCGTACGCGTATTTTGTTGATGAATTTTGTGTTCTGGAAGAATTCGAACGACGACTTCTACATGCCAGCGTTAATTATGGTGTAAATTATTCCGTGTATCAAAAACTGCGAGCGGAAAAAGCGCAATTATCAAAGCGGATTGCAATTGTCATGTACTTCATGATACGGCAAAACATAGCTTGAAGACATCGAGTTATGATGTAGAAACATTGGTCAATCATGTACTCAACGGATTCTCAACTTCTTCGAAAAGAGTAACAAAATTGCAAGAATGTTTCGAATTTGTGAGCTCAGAATATAAAGAACTATTGGGACACGTCCCTACTCGATGGCTTAGTTCAGCTTCATCAAAAGTTTCAACGAATTGGTACAGTAGCAGATGCTCCTCGCAGCGGCCGGCCACGCAGTGTTCGCACTGAGAATGGTCCGGGCCAACATAAAACGTTATTTAAAATGTATCGAAATGAACGGTGGACACTTTGAGCACCTTCTTTTTTAATTACTTTTCGTTTTGTAAGCTTTATACTTTTGTACTGAGAAAAATAAATTTTCGTTTTCTATAAAATGCAAATTTGTCAACTGACTTTTGGGCCACCCTGTACAAGGCGGTGGATAGATTAATGTTTACTGAGGTTCAAGTTTTGAATAGGATTTTTCCGCAACCAATTGAAATCGAAGGAACTGTTGAAAAGTGGACTCATTTTCTCCAGAAATTGAAGCCAACAACTTTAAATTTATACGAAGTCGTTAGTTCCATTCTAAGCATTCCTATCAGCAATGCGTTTTGCGAATGTGTGTTTAGTACCATGAATTTTCATACACCTGATAAACGAAACAGACTGCTGGTTTGTACCTTGGCAGCGGAACTATCTCCACTAACTTGCTTTGGAGTGTGCTAGCTTTTATCATTTCATTAAAAATCATCCTAAGTAAAATGAAAATTCTCGAAGCAGTTATTTCCGAAAAGAAATACAAATTCGTTCGAGCTAGGAAGGCAAAGAAAAACAGTAAAAACTCGTTTGATATTGTATTTTTCAATTTTATATTTTTATATTACTTCAATAAAAATTTTCACTGAAAAAAAAAAAACTTTTTTTTGCTCTCACGATTTTTCTAATTGACAGCCGATTTTTTTAAAAATCCTAGTTGACAACACTGCATACACAAGATTAGACTTGCCTGTGATGGCTGCGCAGGGCAGAATGAAAATCAGATTATTATGCGCAGTTTGGCTTTGTGGCCAGCGAAACAAGCTCCTGATGGCATTAACAAGATGAACGTATTTTTTCCTGTCAGAGGACACTCGTTTCTACCATCAGCCGACTGCCTATTTGGGATTGTTGATGCAGAAGTGTCTCGGGTTCTTTCACTACTACCGAGCATTCATCCCACGCCCTCCCTGAGCCTCTGCGGATAAAAGTAGAGTGTATCAACCAGACGTAAGTAGCTAGTCGCAAGAATTTTTCAAATAATGCAAAGGCAACTTGCCATAAAAATGACTATACTTTCATTGCTTTTGGAGCTGGACGGATATTTTGGCGCTCACTTCAAGTGGCTTTTGGTATAGGTTTCGAAACTGAAAATCGTTCAAAATATGATTTTTGATTTTTCAACGTCGGTGGGTTTTGAAAATAAGCTGTTGGTTTGGAAATTTCTAATTTGATTCGAATTTTTGAAATCATCTCACGTCAAACGTATATTTTTCGAAACAAATTTGTACATGGCCGATTCGATGGCTTTGTCTTACTAAAAATTCAACCATCCCCCGTCATACGACTACCAAGTTCACCGAATTCATTTCTTCTTTTCACGTTCGCGCATTCAGTGTTGTTCTATTCATAGCCAACCTCTACAGGTACAGCTGCTAGTCGAAGATGCAGTAATTGCAAAGAGGTGATAACATCGATAACTTGACGCGAAGTTCACAAGGCTGAGGATCTGAATTCTCCAGCAATTAAGAATTAAAATAATTTCATCAGCTTGAGGGTGATGTCAACGATACAATTCGGCCTTGAAAAGGATCCGGTAGAGTGGAGAAGAGACAGCAAATTTTTCTCTTCTAGCTATCGATGGTTTTTTTTTTTTTACGAACCAATCAACGAGCTGTATTTTAAGCGAATGGCTACGTATTCGTCGTATCATTACCCAGCTACACAAGCCGCAAATAACTCGGCAGCTCATTTGAATGAGCAACAGCAGCAGCAGCAACAACCACCATTTTGAGTGAATTACACTTGTGCAATCACTACAAAAATACACAAAGGTACCGCACAAATCTACCATTTAAAAAAAAGGCGATTGCGCAAACTAGTACCCGTTACAACGCTCATTTATGCATTAGTTCCCAAGTAATCCGTCGTCAAAGCGACTAGAACTACTGATGATGATACTATAGTTGACTCGTGTACGATTGTGTCGAGAAAAGTGGAGCTCATTGGATCACACTAAATCTCGATCGAGTTTCAACCATCGCAAAATTCGCCATACGTCTCTGCGTTCCATCATTTTTTACGCATTATTATTTTTTTTCTCCCAAATTCGCTGTCTCTTTTCTTCTACTCATCATCACTTTCAAGCTTCAAGTATCGTCACCACCTCGTCACTGGATTAAAATGTTTCGTATTCATCTATCCAAACCACTCTTGTTCCCCATCAACGAGAAGGAGAACTTGTGTATAATGTGGAAGATTCGCGAACTGTTAAATTAACAGAACGATATTTCGTAAATAGAAGTTTAGGAATGGATTTTCAGATCATCACAGCTCCTGCTCACTTCTCTTCAGTTATCATTGATGATTTTACATATTTCTGATTTTCACCAAAATATATATTTTTTTTCTTCGACAAATCTACCTAACACTGACGTGAATAAAATTTTCGCGAAGTGAAAGATGGAAGAAATTCAACCAACTTTGGGAGATCGTATGACAAAAGGAAGAAAGAAAACGAGACCCCCCCCAATCGCAAGACGTATCCACTTGATGGTATAAGTTTGATTTTTTCACTGAATTTTGCCACGCCTTGATAATTATTCTCATCGCATGATAAGACGTGTGAGTTGTTCAAAATTTTGTGGCATAAGCCATCTTTTCATTAAAAAATTCTCATGTTTTTTTTTTTTCAATTTCAAAAATCAAAATCAGAGGATTTTCAGCTATTTTTCTCCCATATTTTCATTGAAAATTGAAATTGAAACATATATTGCGCTACTTTTTTCATATTTTTTTTTCAATTCAGTGGCCAAAAGGAATTGAACTAACAAAGTTTTAGAACACAAGTGGCATAATTTCTTTTCCTTTTTCTTCAGTGCCATTTTTTCTATAGGGAATTATAATTTTTTTCCAATTTTAAAAACCAAAATCGAAACATTTTGAGATATTTCTCACTTTTTTTTCATTTTGTTTTCAATTCAGTGGCCAAGAGGAAGTGGAAAACCCATGTTTTGGAACACAAGTGGCATAATTTTTTTCTTTTTTTTTTCAGTGCCATATTTTCTATATAGATGCAAGGTATGTACAGCTATCTTCATTTATTATCATTTTTGAATTATACGTACCGTAAAGCTACGCAGAAAATCATGATTTATCATTGGAAATAAGGGACTATGGATGCTCTGGGTAGTATTAGAAATAAGTGGCTATGAATGAGATTGGTTTACACCACAGTCGTATGATCCAACCTATAAGGACTTATGGAGTAAGGACGTATTCGCGCGCGAGCGAGAAGCCTTGGTAGACAGAGTGAAGACTGAGGCATTTATTACCTGGTATCTGTTAAAAAATATACAAACTTTTCGTCAGAATCTGAATTTACAAGAGAAGAAATAAAATTGTGCTAATTTTTTTCACAAAAATTGTGCTAATTTTTTTCACAAAAATTGTGCTAATTTTTTTCACAAAAATCGTGCTAATTTTACCCTAAAAATTGAAATAATTTTTCTTCACAAAAATCGTGAAAAATTGTGCGAATTTTATGCTTAAGAAATTGAGTTAATGGAAAATAATATTTTTTGATTTTTTTTTTCAAAAATCTTTCTCTTGCAATTCTATCTTGTTGAAAAAGTTGAATTTGTATTGAAAATAAAACATTCGAGTCATTTGAACTCGAACCAAAAATTTTTCTCACGAGTTTCAAGACACTGAAACCTAAATAAACACTCGTTCTTGATAAAAACAATTCACCCATCACAATAGCCCTTTACCACGTCTCTCAAATCCAAATGCAAATTACTTGTGAAACGAACGCTCTGATTAAGTTAGCATGATAAAACAGATAGAATGCCCTTCTTTGTAATGCCAGTCGAATTCAAAGAATTCATCGTGGAACATATCATAGCTCTGTGCAAGCGCAAGAAACTCTTGACGTAACAATTTCTTTTCCTTCCCTGTACGCGGCCATTCATTTCTGCCACCTGACCGTATTTTTGGCGTTATTGAAAAAAAACTATGCAATATGGCGATTATTAAAAGTCCTGCCGAGTATTACGCTGTTTATGAGCAGTATGGATGTGTTTTAGTGTACGGCGATGACTGGGAAGTATACGACTTCAAATCTCTTACCGAGTATTTTCTAAGGCCAATTGTGCTTGCAAATGTAGAAGAATCTGGCCATATTATTCCACCGATCATCATTTAGCCGAGAAAAAGGAACAAAGAGACGATGAGAAAAAATCCAGAAAAACCTCACAATGCAATAATTACGTGCACTGAGAGCGGCTGTAGCAATAGCGAAAAATTTTTCGAATTCGATTATTTAGTATGCTCCGGGACCCCACAGTAAAAGAAGTCAAGAATAAAAGTCATATCAAGATATATTTTCGTGTTATTTTTTTCCCTTTGGTTTATTTTGTTGATAAAATAATTCCGGGATTAGGGTCGCGGAGTGCCCTGGCAGATGCCACCAGGTTACCACTGTCCCGCTTGAAGCCCGAAGGGGCACGTGGGTGCTGGGAGCCTTACCTTATTCGTTATTCGTGCTTCCCTTTGAGCCGGTCGTTGGGTCAATTTTGGCTCATGTAAAGTCCGAAGGGGCATATGTTACGGTAAGATAAGGTTCCCACCAGTAAGGTGGTAACTCTGAAAGCAGAGAGGATAATCTGGTAACACTGGATTAGTCTCCTCCTTTTTTACGGCTAGCCGAGCGATGCTCGACGAAGCGCCGAGTGGTAGTTTATGAGTTGATGTGTGCGTAGCTAGTCGATGTGTAGTTTCGTTAGTTCAACAAATCTCCGCCGTGTAAGGTAACCATTTATCGCATTCGTGAAAAATTTAAACACACCGGCAGCGTAGCGAACGACTGCTTAGGTAAATCCGGAAATGAGTTAGAACTGAAGAAAAAGTCCAACTAGTTCAACACATCATCGAAGCGGCGCCTGGTCCATCGACGAGACGACTTGCACGACGAGTTCGTGTTTCGAATGGGACCGCTTGGCAAATTTGTAACCGGGATCTTGGATTAAAGCCTTATCGGAATTCGAGTTGCTCATGCTTTACGACCACAAAACAGAGAAACCGAAGAGGGAGGTCGAATAAAACTGGACTCTCGCTTCTAAACGGGGGGAATTTTGTGTCAATCTCAATAAATAAAGACACCGGGGAAAGTGCATAATATATATATTTAAATCTTTATAAAAACATGAAATAAACAATGTTCATAAAACGAAAGAACTGCCACGGCAATGAGCAGAGTCGGAGAGCATGACTCCTTCCTCTACTCTCTAAAAACGTACTGCTAGCCCCAAACACTTCGCAAACTGCAAAGCTGCATTCGCCACGACCTTTGACGAGCCTCGATAGGTTCCGCCGACAGGCTGCGCGCACGACCATACAAAATAGGACACAATCCTACCCAAATTCAGCAGCGACGGTACGACAGCAAGGCGAAACGCCCCGCTTCATTGCCCCAGGTGTGTGGCACTCAGCACTCGCGAGGGCACACACACCTGCCGCGCCCATCGCTGCCCCACGTTGGGCGCCATTGAAGAGGGAGGTCGAATAAAACTGGACTCTCGCTTCTAAATGGGGGGGGGGGGGGGTTTT
>FIZT01028135.1:0-11143 GCA_900065295.1 Paracoccus marginatus | reverse complement strand
TGAGAATGCGTGAATTTTCAAAATTGCCCATTTCCAAATAAAAAGTCCGTCGAGATCAATTTTTTTGTTTTTTTTGTTTTTGTGATTTTGGTGATTGACCCTTGAGACTACTTCTGTGATATGAAAATTTTTTCATTTCATCCGTCAGTCTTGCACCGGACACCAAAGGGTTAATGAAGTTTCCCCCTATAAACCTACGGTATGTGGGGGTCCAGGGATGACGAAGTCTCGAGTATTTACTGTCTCCCATATTCTCGAATAAACTAGCCCCACCCTTTTTGGGATTGGGGAACCAAAAAAAAAAAAAAAAAAGTTGATGAAGTTTGTTTCAATTTTCTCAATTTTTATAGCATGGCGTACCTAATTCTTATTATAGATTACTCGACTGGTTCCGTAAAATTCATTCTACTTTTTTGATTTTTTTTTTTTTTGAAATTTTTATAGTAAATGACTCGTACAAAAATTACTTCTTACCTTCGTTTGGACGACGGCGAATGCGACGATCTTTCTTCTTTTATCGAACTGTCGTTCATTTTGGACGTCAACTTCTTCAGCACATCGTCCATACTCTTCTTATTGGAATTGGTATGTAAGGCGGTGGTATCTGCATTGCGGCTGTTATTCGTCCCGCATACGGAATTTTGTTCGTTGTTGTTGTTATTATACAATGTATTGTTATTATTCAAATGTAATCTTTCGGCGTAATTGCCATGCTGCTGCAGGGCGAACTGCGACAACAGACGTTGCGACGCGCCCAAAAAGAGCGGACTGGTCGGATCGTAGGGCGGATAGGGGAAACCGTTTTCGAAATTTCGTAAATCCGTGGTCGGCACGTGGGTGCGTTGACGTTTCTGCGACGGCGAATGGCCGCCGTCCTCGTCGTTGCTGAAGAAATCCTCGTATTCGCTGCCGGACGCGATGGCCGACGAGGTTTCCGAGGTCGGAGACATCTTGTAAGGAAATGCGTTCTCTTCGGCTCGCTTAGGACTCGGACTAGGTCCGCGTAAGATGTGCTCTTCTAGACTAGAATCGTTGTCTTGTTTGTGGCCGTGGCTGCCGCGTAATGCCGTCGCCACCGTGTCCGTCATCCTGTCTGACGTCAATATTTCCGATCCTTCTGGTAACTTGGAAGGCGGCGATTTCCGCTTCGCAGACATATTTCTGCAACAGGAAAAAAAGAGAAAAGTTCATTATTAAACGAGGTACATTACATGGTACGTGTTGCGGGGAATTTTCCAAGGCGAAGTCGAGGGGCTTGAATCGAGGTGTCGGTACGAGTGAATCATGTGGTTATTTTTTCGCAGCTTGCGATACGGCGAGAGGTGTATTGAATTCGTGAACGGGTAGGTCCCTTTCGATTGACCTCGATTGGGTTATCGGCTGTATGATAATTCGGTACTTAAATTGATATCTACTCGTATGTACTCGTATTCTTTTACGAAGTCGAAAATGCATTAAATTTGTTGTTATGTATCTTAATAATTGGTTTGAGATAAGCATCAAATTGTAGTAGGTACTACTAGGTAATGGGTATACCTAAT
Organism: Paracoccus marginatus; assembly: GCA_900065295.1. Classification (NCBI taxonomy): domain Eukaryota; kingdom Metazoa; phylum Arthropoda; class Insecta; order Hemiptera; family Pseudococcidae; genus Paracoccus; species Paracoccus marginatus. The sequence goes on along the minus strand of FIZT01028135.1, from coordinate 9,602 downwards.
TAACGTCGAATTGATTTTTACGACGTAAGTATAATTATTGCGTGAAAAAAATGTAGTTTTGATTTTCTAGCACGTTTCATCCTCTTAATAGGTGGAATTTTTCCCAAAATTTTTCGCGCTTTGATCTGTCTTGTAATTTGAACATTGTCTCGAGGATTTGGTATTTTGGAAAGTTATGGAGAAATTAGGCTGATTGCATGATATTTTGAATTTTAAAATTAAAAAATTTTTTTTTTCGTTCAAAAAAAATTTTTGAGTATTTTTTTTCAACGAGGAAAATTTTTTTCGTGATTTCTTCAGCCGCCGTGGACGAGTCGGTGATACGAAATTTTGGGGTGGAGAGCGGTGAAGTATTTTTTAGAAACCGAATTTTAAATTTGTAACTTCATAATCAGACAAAAGTATTGCCAAATCAACTGCCAAAAAATTTTAATAATTTTTTTTTTAATTTCTTTACAAAAATTTTCATTTTCAAGGATTTTGGTATTTTGGAAAGAATTTTTATGGAGAAATTGCACTGATTGAATTATATTTTGAATTTTTGTTTTTGTTCGACGTATAAGGGGAAAAAATCTTTTCGTGATTTCTTGAGCTGTGGACGACTCGGTGATACAAAATTTTAATTTTAAATTCTTGTAACTTCGTAATCAAACCAAAGTATTGCCAAACCAACTGCCAAAAAAATTTTAGTTATTTTTTGGTGTGAAAATCTCCCTTTGAAAATTTTTCTTTTTTTTTCATTTTAGAAAATTGAACTGTCTTACCTACGTTCAGGAAACGATTGTTAAGGTCGATCTTTTTGTAAAATGTTTGAATACGAAACTTTTACACGTACGTTTTCGTGTGAATGGTACCTCAACAGGTACTCGAAGTACATATTTCTACTGATTATTCGATATCAAAGGCAATTAAACGGATTTCGTTATCGAATCGAACATTTAGTTATCAGATAATGAAACAATTTTTTTCAAATCCATTTTTTGTCTTCTGCTTCATTTTCGCCCCCTTCCCTCTTGTTCCCTGCGAGCAGAATTTTTCTTTTTTTAGGTACTTATATTTCATTTGGTTCGTGGCGGTAGCACGTAGCTGCATATGGAGTAAAAAAAAATGAAAAGTTGCGAATTTATTTAATTTACGTTGGTATTCGTATCATCGTTTGACTTGGCAGAACTAATTGCGAATGTATAATAAATAATTTGACGTCGAATCGAATAGAGCTAGTGGAAAGGCAGGAGACAAAATCGGCTGTCCCCTCAGTCGCGTATTTTTCATCATCGAATGAAATAATTTCCGAAATCGAGGAGCAGAGGAGGGTGACGTGGTGGTATAACGATAAACGAACAGAGAATTCAAATTAAACATCTTCGACGCTTCCTATTTTCTTAAGGAAATGAACTGTATCCTGTCGGAATGAAGAAAAACATTCCCTCGATTCTTCAGTTCATATCGGTGCTTTTCCTATGCGCAACCTTAAGACTAATTTCCTTACTGCGTACGTTCACAGTATTGGAAAGGATTGTGCACGCAGGTTTTCATTAAGATTGCGGTATACGAGTGAGAAAGAGAGACAGACAGAAAGAGAGCACATGTGTATGTAACGATGATTCGTATGGCAGTCTTTCGACGGTGGTGTATATTCGATGAAAGTATGTACGTAAAGCCAGGCCCACATACATCTACGGATGGTACTATTTTGAAAATACGTTTAATTAGATAACGTTCGAATGTTGTATGCGTGGAGGAGTCTCTAAGAGTTATCTCGAGTTGCTAATCAAGATCACAAAGGTTTGCCGGTGTAATTACTTAATCAACGTGTGATGCGGAGAGCTACACGGGTGAGAGAAAACAATAATTCAAACGATAGGTGATGCCGGTTCCATGCGTCTGTGTCTGTGTGTGGGTTCGCGGGCGTCGCGTCGGGCGCGGTAATTCGAAGAGAAAGGGAAGTATTGTAATACGACGGCGGATTTTCGTTTTCGGTACGGACCATTTAACCCTATTTCAACGGAACGATGGAAAAGTATTCGTCATATGTAGAGAGATGCTCAAATTAACGCAGTCGCAGCGTCGTTTGAGAACGATTCGCTCGGAATTACGATGACGAAGTATAAGATGCGGAACGTCGGAAGAAACGTACAGTACAGTTTACGTCATCGATAATATACCAATTAATTCGCTGTTTCGCGATTCGTAAGTTTTTTTAATAGAATTCACTAGGAAAAGAGAAAACTTTTTTACCTGCATGTGCAAATGAAACTTGAACGTATATGTACACTAATATGGGATCAGTTTTGAAAAGAAATCTGCATCAAGAGACGCCGGAACGTACCTTGACGGAATTATCGGAGTCGTTTTGAACGGCGCTCGTCGATACACCACCATGTCTCTGGAGTGCAATCCGGAAGATGCAGGAAGCGGAGACAATCTTGATCGGGTCATCGAAAGCGCGTTTTAGAAAAAAAACCACTGTCGGTCGTCAAGTCGTACGTACGAGCAGTTACACCAGCCGTTGCGTTGTCGGCGCTCTACCGTCGTGCCCTTTTAACTGATCCTTAAAATAACTTACAAATAATGGACTAACTACGCGTTCAAGACTGCCGCACACGCATTACTTATTATTATTATTTTACTCTTATCTCGTAAATAATGATTCCGATGCGGCCAACAAACGCGACGAGATGCTATGTTTGTGAACGGGCGACGACGGTAACGCGGCGACGACGACGGCGAAGAGGAAAATACATTCGTTCAGCTAATTAACAATTTTTCAACTTTATGTAAATGTGTATTATATTGTATTGTACGATATTATTAGGTATTATTAAAATGCTCGAGTAGATAAGGCTGTTGCTTATTTTATAGGCACACACATTAGATTGGTATACGCGCGCGTATTTTATAATCGTTCAAATGTATCCGTACAAAAGAAGAAAAAAAAACTTGAAAAAATCACGAGCTTTCGAAAGAACGTTGTACTACGCAGGCAGATGATCCGAACGTGAAGACTTGTACGCGTTTTCTGATTCACATTTAGGTTCGTATGATTGATAATGATGAAAAGAAAATGAAAAGAGAGAGAAGTGGGAAAAACGCGAAATGATAATTAGCGCACGTATGCGGTTCCATCTATTTATTAATACTTACTTTGTTTTTACTAATCGATATCGCTGTTATTAAAGGTGCAAGTACGAGTACAATTTATCGTACCGACGAAAGACGAAACGTGTGATCAAGCCTTTATCGAAGATTCGAATAAGGTTGGTAGGGTGAGGGGAGGGGGGGACATTGAGTGGTGAATTATGGCTTTGAAACTTTTAAACGTACCTAAATTAGAGAAGATTGAGAAAACTTTTCGCAATCATTTTTTCGAATGCAATTTTCGTAATTCCCTGGTTTCTAAAGTAGAATCAGTGAAAATTACTGAAAAAAAGGTGAAAATTACATCGCAGGCGAATCAGTGAAAAAAATCAGTGAAATTTCGATTGAATTTCATTCGATTTTTCAGTGAATTTCGCCGGTTTTTGTAGATAGTTTTTTGTAACATTGACTGAAAAATCAGTGATTTTCACTGAGTTGCCTGTGGCGCAATTTCGATTTTTTTCTGGTAAAATTTTTACAGATTCTCTCTCAATCTGGAATCAGTGAAAATCACTGAAAAAAGTCAGAATTGCAGCGCAGGGAAATCAGTGAAAAAATCAGTGAAATTTCGATTGAATTTTAATCAATTTTTCAGTGAATTTCACTATTCTTTTAGATAGTTTTTTGTGACATTGATTGAAAAATCAGTGAAATTGACTGAAAAATCAGTGATTTTTACTGATCTGCCTGTGGCGCAATTTCGATTTTTTTTCGGTGAAATTTTCACTGATTCTCTCTCAATCTGGAATCAGTGAAAATCACTGAAAAATGTCAGAATTGCAGCGCAGGGAGATCAGTGAAAAAAATCACTGAAATTTCGGTGAATTTTCACTGATTTTCCAGTTATTTTTGTAACATTTACGGAAAAACCAGTGAAATTTGCTGGAAAATCAGTGAAAATTCACCGTATTTTCACTGATTTTTTCACTGATTCTCTTGCGCTGCAATTCTGACTTTTTTCCAGTGATTTTCACTGATTCCAGATTGAAAGAGCTCTGAGTGAGAGGATGAATTTTGCAAAAAGAAATGAATAAAATGAGGAGAAATTTCGTTGAATTTCTTAATTGGCTGTTAATTTGTTAACTATAGGCTTAAAAGGAAAAACTTTTTTTAATGTGGGATTTATTCTTTGAAAAAATTATTCTGGCACAATTCGATTTGATAAAATCTTAAGAATTGACTTCTGCCGAGAAAAATACCAATATTGTTATCGAAATTGCCAACCTGTACTTGAAAGAATTATTAAATCGTGTACGTTAGTTCGTTACGTGAATGCCCTATGCCAATGAATGTAGGTATAGGTAATCGAAAAATTAGTTTTATTATTATTTAACGACCGTTAGTATCTCGTATTTTAATTACGAAAATTTCGATTGTTCGGAGTATTTCTCATTAGTGGTGAAAAGTAATCGATAACCATGCACATTATGTTCCGGTCTGCTTCGAATTTATAGATAAATTTTTGCCAAAAACGACATTGTTCGGAGTAAAAATCTCGCTCGAGAGTCTTGCGAATTTTTCAGACGCCTTGTTTGTTATGATTGTTGCGTATTTTTTTCTCTTCATCTAATTAGATTGGAAAATTGATGGAAATGCGTGTGCAGAGTGATAACCACTTTTTTTTTTTCAACATCTTAAACTCAAGTCGAGTGGAATTTTCTGCTAAAAAAATTATGTGACTTCATTTTCCCTCTGAAATTGCTTCAATAATTTTTCAAATAGAATACAACGATTACGTATGTTGATTAATATATCGCTGAATACATGAAAACTGAAAAAATCCTTAAACCCGGAATGCGTTCAAAACAAAATTTAAAAAGGTTTTCAACTACAAACGTGTCATGTTTTTTATCCCATAGGTAGTCAAAAAATCAGATGAAAGAAGTTTGCCCATGAGAAAGGGCGTGCACTTAGGCCCTTTTTGTTTAAACGCAATCAGTTGACGATGAAACACTATCTTGGATCTTGGGGCCCATCAGTGCATTACGAGTTGACTGAATAGAATTTTCAATTCGGATCGGAGTCTCTGCTATTTTATTAGTTTCTCTTTCGTTCATAACGTTTTTAAAAAATTGAGTGACGTAAAATTTGCAAAATTCCATGAATTAGGAATTTTCTCATTTCGACTTTTGAGTACCTACCTACCTGATAGATGTGTTTCTTGAAAAACTTAATTGCCTTATGTAATATCCGTCGATTTACCTCGAAGGATCGAGGTACCTAATTAGCGAAAGTAAAATGAGTTGAAGTATAGGTAACTTTTTGAATGCTTTACTCAGAAATGTGATTTATTGTGATATCGGCGTGGTGAGTATTACTTATTGGTATTGAGAAAATAAAACACTCAAACAAGTATATAGATATCGTTCAGGTGATTTAATTTTACAACTAATTTACGAGAAAAGTTGCGTATTTCCGTAAGTTACTCATTTTTTTAGCTCGTAAAAACTTACAATGTAGATTGTACAATTTTCAAATGTGTTTTTCGATTAGATTTTTATCCAATCGTACGACACGATTGACATGGTTCGTGGTGGACTTTGAGTTAGAGCACCTATTTGTAATTGGCGTTCGTTTGAGTCAGATTTCTCGGATTTAAGATAATTTTTTTGAAAAAAAATTCTACTTCGGATGACTTGTCGGCGGTTTGTTTCGAAACTGTGTCGAATTGATATTTTCACTCGCCCAACTCGTTCATCAAAGTGCTATAATACTTGCGATATCCGCATCCCTTCATTTTGTGGACCAATCGCCGCATCTCGAATCTAAAAAAAAAAATTCTCAATCGTTGGCAACCGATTCGCGCATTCCTCGGTGTATTATGAGCCACGACACGTACAGCCATCATCTATCTATCGTACACTTCAACAACTTTCCTATTTAAAATAAACACCTAATTAGCTGACAAAAACATTTTAATCGCGTCGTTTCCTTTACACAACAATCAAAAATTAGTCGTTGCTTTCGTTTTTCATATATACCTACTCGTAAGTAGGGTATGGTGTATGGCGATCGTTCCCAGTTCGAAATAAATTTTTCTCATTCCAATGCTATTCGTATAAGTACGTACATATACGAATGGGTACATAGACCGAGTAACAACGCCGAAAGAGAAAAAAATCGACTTGGCTCAACACAATGACATCGTTCAATTCGTTCTTGCTTAACTTTCGCGGCTCATAAATTTCTCTTAAACATGCATATCATTTAATTTGTATTCGCCACTTTTTGTAGCGCTATATAGTAAGAATAGCAGAAAGCTAGGCAGGCTTGTATTGAGGCGTGTGTTCAGTTTGAGTGGCGTATGATTGATAATAATGAAGGTGAAAAAAAAAGAAGGTAAAGTAAGATCTTAGGTGTAGTAGGTCGCGACTTGGCTCGTATCTGGCTATTGTGATATAAATTTTAATTTCAACTCGTACCGTTTCGTCGGCGTCGGTATTTATACGTATTGTAAATAATAATTAAAAGAACGAAAATGGGGCGAAAAAATTAAGAAAAAAATTAACGCGGAGACGAAAAAATGAAAAAGTACTGGACGTGTCAACGTTTAGCGAACATAAAATTCGTGTTAAATGCCACATCTCGCGGGTACGTGACTGCGGTGGTGATGGTGGCGGCGGCACGCGAACGGATGTATACATTTTATCGGGTGCTTAACGGTGTTAGTTTTTTAGAAAAATACGCATAGTACGACGGTGTTCGAAAAAGAAACGATAATCGGAATTCTTCGTACACGTACGTACGTACAGTGCGCGCATTTTTTCGCTCCTAAAAATTATTCTCCTTTGCCTGATAAATTGGCTGAAACAAAACTTGTAAGTAAGAATAGTTGGAACGTGTTGTACAACTCTCTTGTTGTTTCATTTTTTATGACAACTTGTACGATAATGACGAGAAGGCCAGTACTTTTCGTGATAAACGACTTTGCGCGGCACATGTGCATATCACACTGTGTCTTCTTCCTGCTGCCTTCGGCCTCTTCTCTTCCCTTCTGCTCCTCGGTGTCTCTCTCGACACCGCACGACCATTCAGCCGATCTACTATATTATCAACGTGATGTCTATTTTGTTGTCAGCGTAAATCCGTAGCATTCGCTACTCTTCTTTTATTTTGGCATATTACGTTCAGCTAACCTAATTCGGAAGAAGGTGGTGGCGCCCTGGAGTCATGTTTTCAACGATGTTAGAAGTCTGCGAGCCACCTCCGGAGGATGTGAATGCGCGGTGCTGAAGGGACACCCTATCCCAATCGTACGAATCACAATGATATTAAAACAATTTTCAGTAATTTTACGAGTCGAGGGTAAACGTGAACCCTCGCGAATACGCGGGGCTTCATCTATTCTAAATTTCGTTTATAAAACCGTGTAATTCGGTAATCGTCTGCGTAGGTACCTCTTTCTGTACGTACGCGTATTTCACTGTCAAACATCCCTCAATCGTTTTAATTTCGCTCGAATTTCCGTCCTGTGTTTCAGTTTCAGAGACGATGTTGCCAACTAGAGAATTGAAAAGTTTATTTTTTAAAAGGCCTTAATGCGATTGAGGATTTTTTTAAAATTTTTTTTATGAAATAAAGAGTGTTTGGAAATGTGCTACCAAAAGTGTTTTTTTTTTTTTTTTTTTTGGTGCGACGAAATGTACGAACTTAATGACTTTTTTACTCGTTTACCAAAGTGTTTTTTGTAATGCGTTATCATTTTTTTTCATTCGAATCATTTTTTTGTCAGCTCGTAATCTGTCTGTCTTTTTTTTTCGTACGTCGAAGGGTTTTCTCTTCTTTTTCCCTCCCCTTCTGGCCCTCGCCATCGAAATTATTTCTCTACTCGCGACCATTAAAAAGAAAAAGAATAATAGACGTAATTTGTACGATTAAAGTGAGCATTTTAAACGAAGTAATAGCTACGTTGGAAGTATTTGTCTTCTTGTGTCATTGTTCACCAACATTTAACGTATACTAATTCTTCTTTGCTTTCTAGCGTGTTTTACACCACGGCTGCGCCTGCGGCCCGTACCGCAGCGGCGTCGCTTTCATTCAGAAATTTGGCGTTAGATTTAGTGGCAAGTTTTACGCCTTATTTCAGCCATTCTCTCAGGGTTCCAAATTTCATACGTTGCCCGACCTTGCGCGCCGGGCGAACATCTTGAAACGTTGTTGGTGGATTTATTAGCTTCGTACACGACTAATTTTACGTGTTGTTTTATTATTATTCTTTTGTGCTGGGTATGCGCGATAAAGCAAACAATAGGATTAGTTGAGAGAGAGAGAGACGATTTTGGCGAGCGTTTCGCCGCACGTATGCGAAATTGGTCATCGAGAGAATTTTTCACTCCCTCGCTCACGAGAATAAATGTTTTTTGCTCAATTACATGAGTAATTATTTGCCCTACCGGAGAGGAGAGAGGAGAGGTGAGGGGGAAACCAGCGGTGTTTTTTTAGCTTTACACCGAAACGTTGTCTTTTATTTTCGAATTTAATAATAGAACTTTTTCAGCGAAGAATTTTTTTTTTTTGGTGTAAAAATTTTCTGATAATTCATACTTCATTAAAACGAATAAAACTTCGCCAAGATTTCAACTTTGTTATAATACCAGAAATTCCGCGCACCAGCTTGTACTACTAGTATAAGAATCGCTTGTTTTTGACCTCTTTTAAATTGACACCGACGCTTTTATGGTCGAGGTGAGAGGCAGCGTGTCGCTTGGGCGAAGAGACGACGAGGGTTAAAGCTTATAATATACACAAATGTGCATCTAATAGCTAGAAAAATAATGACGGTTAACAAAGCCAAAATTGCATCCTTTCCATCATCGTCAGCATTGGCCACCAGCAGTAAGACTTGGCCGATCGTGTCGAGGCACCTTAATAAATAGTATACGCCGAGCGTTTGTGACGTGCGTGGCGTTGTTGTAACGCTCGGGAATGAATACAATAAGAAGCTCCCCAGTCCAAAATATCTGTAATATCAATTATTTCGAAAACGTGTCTTCAATATATTATTCGCGATGTTTATTTTTCACGCGGAATGTATGCGTATAATATACTTGCGTGTCGTAACCGAAGCACGATGCCAAGTTTTTGCACCTCTTGTGTACTGTACGTTCAACGTGTCGCTGTCGACGTATCCGCGACTTACGTATACGGTGCAGTGAAAGTCCCCTTCTCCCTCATCATCATCCTTCTCTTCGGATGGCATCGAGAAATGTAGAGGTGTTTTTCGATAGGTCAGTAATGGGAAGGAAAGTTCGAAGTTGCAAGTCTTTTGAGCTGCCAAAAATTGAAACGTAGGTGACAAAATCGAATGCAACAGGAGATTTCATTTTTCTCGAAGGATGGAAAATTCGACTGCTGTGACTATTGAAAAAGAAATAAGCAATAATCGACTGTGTACTGTAGGGTAGCCCTTATTCATACTTGATGGAAAAAAAATTTGAATTTTTTTCCGGACCCCCCCCCCCCCC